>AWOL01S0014789.1:102139-115617 GCA_000715115.1 Nicotiana otophora
TATATATCCTTGTAAAAGAATAAAAGTGATTATATAAAATTATGTCATTAAAAATAAAATAAGAATGTTAGGATCATTTATTTATATAAAAAACAAAACTATTATTCATGCGATAAATTTTTAAAAAATACATTTGCCAAGTAAAATAAGATAGAGCATGTCAAGACCCAAATTTGAAGGCGTGATTAGCACTTAGCGAGCAACTACTCACGCCAAGCGAACCAGTATTTATCTTAGTCATGTACCAAACATATACAAATTTTGACAAGGTTTTCTTTGTAACCAGAGCATCTCAATAATCCATGTAATCAATCAATCAACAATCCAACCAGATAGAATATCCATAACCACCAACAGTATCAATATCTTCATAAAAATATGCAAAAGTATAGTATCACTACAACTGACACAATATACTCAGTAAGCATCTTGACTGACCCAACAAAGTAATGGCGAGAATTTTGTCAAAAAGGTTCCGGGATGGCAATGGATACACAACATGAATGCGGCACCTTCCACTTTGCACCAAGTTATCAAGTTTCCTACTAAATGGAGAATATGAAAAATCTAAGGTGAATAAAGAGCTATTCGTAATGCAACTCTTATATATATATATATATATATATATATATATATATATATATATATATATATATATACTCTAAGAAAAATTGACAAAAGAACAAGACGAATTCGGAGAAAAAAGGGAGATTCTTTGAATTTAAGGAGACTGAAAAAACTTTCAGCAGATGAAATTTGATGATTAGTTTGTTGCTGCTGACTACACTGTTAGAGTTTAGGAAAAATAATATTTTGTGGCCACAATATAATAAATCCACCGAGTGTTTTTTAATCTGACAAACTAAGATTTTACTTAAAATATCAAATGATTTTTTTCTCCTATTGATAAAAGGAGATACGAATTCTCCTGACCAAATACAAGTACACAAGATTCACCATTAAGAAATTGTATCAACAATGATATTCTCTTCCTCTGCTATAGAGTGTAGACTAGTAAGCCAACTTGAATGCGACTCTTTCTCTCGTCAACTAATGTCATAAACTTAGTCGATCGTAAAAGTCAAACCTAAAAAGAAACGTATATATCATTAAAAATTTAAAAACCACTATTAATATAACAAGTCATTGAGAAATTCACTTACCATTTATTTCGCTTCATAATCAAGTACGAGCATACATCAAGACAGGAATGGCTAAGAAATCATGAACAATTTTTTGTAAAGTAAAAAATTTAATCCGTTTGTCTTCTACCAACTTAAATTGTCAAATGATGGTGTACGAGGTAACATACTTTCTTCTAAATATAAATCCAACTCCGATCTAGTGTCTATGTTCAAGCTACTCGGACTTCACTAGAACTAGGCGCTGGGACTCAGGTCCTCTACTCTTATGTTCTTGAAAGATATCAATATAATGGTTTTGAACTTCTTGAATTTTATCTAAAGCAGTTTCTCTTCCATAAATATGTGCAAGATAGAGCTCCAACAACCTCATCTTATATCTTAGATCAAAGATAACAGCTACACCCATCAAAATATGTGCGTCATCCCAATATATTTTTGACAACATTACTAATGCCATAGAGCTAATCAAAAGATTTAAGCTTATCACCCAAGCTTTCAATTTTTAGCTTAATTTCACAAACTTTGAAAAGATACACAGTTGAAGTTGGATATTGACTGTGAGAATTGCTCAGTGATATGCTAAAAGAGCAATAACTTATTGCAAGCTTCTTTTGTTGCACTCCATTGCTCTTCGGTTGGAAAATAAAGATAGTTGGTGTCATTAGGTTCAACTTCATAAACACATCTTTGAAAATTTTCTTTTGAAGGGATCTGCAAAAATTGGAGTTTATGATAACTTCATTGTGTTTCTCAGTTTCACTAATGATGAAGATTACAATTTTGTTCTGTATAAGCGAGTGATTGAAATTGAAGGTCTGCAAATGTGGTTGCAGAAGTGGACTCCAGATTTTAAGCCTGAAGCAGACCTACAAATAGTTCCTATCTGGGTCCTGCTGCCCGGATTACCATTTCATATGCATAACTGGTCTTATGTCAAACAAATTCTTGAATAAGTAGGGACTCCATTGGAGCTTGATATGGCGACCAAAACTATAAACATACCTAGTATGGCGAAGGTAAGAGTGGAAATTGATTTACTCAAACCTTTAATCACCAATGTTTGGGTTGGAGATAAAGATGATGATTCGCCTCTTAAAGGATTCGTTCAGCGCATTGAATATGAAAACATACCAAAATTCTGCAAACATTGTAGGAAATTGGGGCACTATCTTGTTAGCTGGTATAAACCAACAGGAGCAATATTTGGAATTGACAAACCTCTACCAAAAAATGAAGGAAAGAGTAAGAAGGACAAAGGAACAAACATCAATGATCAGAATACCAAGGAAGATGGTGTGGCACTTGAAAATTCCTCCAAAGATTCGAAGCCGCAAATGGCACATCTGCAGCAAAGGAAACAACACAGACGGCTAAGGAGGCTTATAATGTTACACAAGGAAATTCTGTTATTCAAGAGGCTGCAACAAGAAAGGCTTTGAGTACCTACAAAGCAACTAAAACTATTGAGATCATTGATCCCAATCAGCTCAGGGTTGATATATATGTAGATGATTGTCAAATGGATGGAAGTAAAAAATCAAAAAAGAAGATAGGTGAAGGGGCGTCAAGCAAAGAGAAAGAAAATTCAAGTCATCAAAAGATGCATAAAATTTTGGCACAAAATGCCACTATCACACAGAACAGTTTTGATAAGCTCATGAATGAAGAAAATGTTCAAATACCTGACAGACATGCTAACAAGCTAAAATAAGTAGTGATCAAAGAAAGAGTGATAGTGAACCATATGATAACAGTGTTGATGAATGGGCAGATGAAACTTCACCAGAGGAAGAAGACACACCTGAAGAGTCATCTGATGAACAAGCTGAGCAATTGACACAAACATTTGTGGGATCACTCACTGATAAGGATGACCTCCAAAAGGAAATAGAGGAAAATGAAATGAAAGGAGGAACATCCACAAAAAAATTTCACAAGGGAAGAAAAAATCAGATAATGAGAGATTCTCCAATCACAAGAGGCCAAAAGCTGAATTTACAAAACAATAAAACTCAGACTCCTATCAATGATTAATGTCCTCAATTGGAATATCAGGGGTATGAAGTCTCAGGCAGCTACTGAGAGATTAAAATATTTGATTAAGAATCACAAAGTTTCTCTTGTAGTTATACAAGAACATTTTATCAAAGAAAGTAAGATTGATAGTTATAAGAACATCTTGGGAATGCAGGGATGCTTTGCAAGCTGTAGTAATAAGACTTATGGGGTTATATGAGAGATTTTGCTTCGACTATTAATTCACCATGGGTTGTGTGCGGAGATTTTAATAGCATATTATCTGCGGAAGAAAACTTGGGAGGTAAAGCTCATAGGTTGAGTAAAAGCATTCCATTTATGGAATGTTTGCTAGATTGTGGCTTGAATGACATTGGGTATTCTGGTAGCAAATATACTTGGGGTAATGAAAGAAAAGAAGAGGATATTATATGGAAAAGGCTGGATAGAATGGTGATCAATGATAACTGGGATGACTGCTTTTCAAAAACTAATGTTCAACATCTTTCCAAGATTAGCTCAGACCATTGCCCTTTGCTGATTAGGATTGGAGATAATGAGAATGATCACATAAAATACTTCAAATTTTAAAAATTTTGGGTTGTCCGACCAAACTGGATCTCTTCTCCTACTAACAATATTTTTTGGGATATCCACCATAAGATGAAGAAGACCAGCAAAGCTCTTAGCGCGTGGTCTAAGAATAATATTGGTGATATCTTTGTTAAAACACAACAACTAGAAGAAAGAGTGAGCATATGTGAAGAGACTTATATGATATCTTTGAGCCAAAGTGATAGAATGAACCTTCATTAAGCCGGGGCTGATCTGATTCAACACTATAAGCAAGTTGATGCCTTCTGGAGACAAAGACCTAATCTCAAATGGCATATTGAAGGAGATGAAAATACTAAGTTCTTCCATTCAGTAGTGAGAGGTAGAAGGAAGTATCTACAGATTCAAAGAATTAATCACGAGAACAAATGGATAGGTGATGAAGAAATTGGAAATGCTGTTGTTGAGTTTTATAAGAATTTATTTCGCCAAGAGTACAACCTCCTTGACTTGAGCATACTTGATTCCATCCCAAAAATGATAGACAATTCTGATAATGATTTTCTTTTGGCAGCCCCCAGTTTACAACAAGTGAAAGATGTAGTTTTTGACATTAATCCTAATAGTGTCACCGGTCCTGATGGATTTAATGGTCTGTTTTTTCAAAAACAAACTTGGGATATTGTGGCTGCTAGTATAGTTATGTAATGACCCGACCTGTCGTTTTGAGCTCTAGCGCATTATTCGGCGATGTGAGGCCTTGAGTAGTTTCACTTCAGGTATTATGACTTGTGCGTGCGGTCAGAATTGAATTTTGGGAAGCTTAGAGTTGATTTAGATGGAAAATTTTAATTTCGGAAGCATTGAGTTGGAAGAATTGACTAAGGTTTAACTTTTAAGTAAACGACATTAGAATCGGGATTTGAAGGTTCCAACAGGTTCGTATGATGATTTTGGTCATAGGAGCGTGTCCGGATGTTGATTTGGAGGTCCGTACGTCATTTCGGGATCAATTGGCGAAAGTTGGAAATCATATGATTTTTGGAAAGTTTGACAGGGAGTGGAATTTTTGATATCGGGGTCGAGTTTTGATTCCGGAAGTGGGAGTAGGTCCATAATGTCAATTATGACTTATGTGTAAAATTTGAGGTCAATCGGACTTGATTTGATAGGTTTCGACGTCGAATGCAAAAGTTTGAGGTTCTAAAGTTCATTAAGCTTGCATTGGGGTGCGATTGGTGGTTTTAGCGTTGTTTGATGTGATTTCAAGGGTCGACTAAGTTTGTATTGTGTTTTGGAACTTATTGGTATATTTGGTCAGGTGAATTTCAGATGGTTAACATATCAAATTTGGACTCGAGGTAAGTCATTTGTGATCATTGTTAGTCAATAATATTGAATTATTATTGAGTATTTCGACTAGATTACGTATTTTTGGAGGTGAAATTCGAGGATTTGGGCCTAGGGATTTGTAAATAAGAGTTGGGGATTTGAGTGGCGATTTGGTGACGAATTTTGGTAATTTTGGTATGGGTGAACTCGACATCGAATGGGTGTTCGTATTTTGTGTCTTTTACCCGATTCCGAGACGTGGGCTCGGGTCGACTTTTTGGGCCAAGTTTTCAGTTCTTTGCTAAAGTCGTGATTTCATTATTTAAATTAGTTTCTTGTAGTTATATTTATAGTATGTAATTATTTTGACTAGATTCGAGCCGATCAGAGTCAGAAAGTCGAGGGAAAAGCATTCTTATCGACGAATTGAGCGAGATTTGAGGTAAGTGACTTGTCTAACCTTGTGTGGGAGAAATTTCCTTAGGTTTTGGTACTGTTGTAATAATTTGTGATATGTGAGTGTCGTGTACGCGAGGTGACGAATGCGTACACGGGCTAAATATGAAAATTCCAATTCTTGTTGAGTAGTTTTCTTTTAAATTCCTTAATTGAGTTGCCTTAGCATGTGTAGTTATCATGTTTAGCCTAGTATAACATGTCTACGTGTCTTAACTCTTACTTGCAATTTGTGCAACATGCTTAGTTGAAATATCTGTTTCCTCGATTTGTATTCAGTCTTTAACTGTATGATTCCTTACTGTAAATTCTTTGTTCCATAGGTTATGATTTGTGTATTTACTTTTGGGACTATGAGGCAATACCTCGGAAGCTTTCTTTGTAGTGTATTTACTTTTGAGACTACAAGGCGGTACCTCGGGAGATCCCTCGCTGCATATTTACCTTTGGGACTACGAGGCGGTACCTTGGGAGATCCCATGTTGTATATTTATTTCTTGAGACTACGAGGCGGTACCTCGGGAGATCCCTTGTTTCATATTTATTTTTGGGACTACGAGGTGATACCTCGGAAGATCCCCTATTGTATATTTATTTTTGGGACTACTAGGCGGTACCTTAGGAGATCTCCTTGTTGTGTATTTACGTTTGGGAGTACGAAGCGGTATCTCAGGAGCGCCCCTATTGTTTACCTCTATTTGTTGTGTTGTTACCTCTCTGTAATGTCTCCTGGTTCATTTCTTAGTTATTTCATTGTATTATTATATTTTCTGCCTTATTTTCTTTAATTCCAGTAGAGCCTTGACCTGACCTCGTCACTACTCTACCGAGGTTAGGCTTGGCACTTACTGGATATTATTGTGGTTTACTCATACTACACTTTTGCACATCTTTTGTGCAGATTCAGGTACTGCTTACCAGGCCAGGTACCAGTGAGCTAGCCGTATGTGGAGACTTTAAGGTACATTTGTCAACGTCCGCAGACCTCGGAGTCCTCCTCTATCCTTATTATGTTGTTTTCCTTACTCTCTTTAGATCCTGATGTGTAGGGACAGTTAGTATTTTCTCTTAGAAACTTGTGACTTATTTCTGCAAGATTTTGAGAGTTGTAATTATCTGAATCGCAATTTTTTTATATGTATTTCATATGTTGAGATTTGAGTTCAGTTTTACATTCAGTTATTCCGCAAATTGTTAGGCTTACCTAGTCTTAGAGACTAGGTGCCATCACGACATCCTACGGAGGGAAAATTGGGATCGTGACAGGTTAATATGGTGAAGGCTATCTTCAATGGGGAACAACTTCCTAAATTCTATACTAATACTTGTCTAGTCCTCCTTCCTAAAGTTGAATCACCTCGAACTTTTTCTGAGTTTAGACCTATTAGCTTGAGTAATGTTACTCAAAAGATTGTTTCAAAGGTTCTGAACAACAGGCTTTCTATTATAATTCCTAAGATTATTTCTTTGAATCAAAGTGGTTTTGTGAAAGGTAGGTCGATTGGAGAAATTGTTTTTTTTGGCTTAAGAGATAGTTCACGAAGTTAAAAAACCAAACAAGGGGGGCAATGTTGTCGTCAAGATTGATATGAACAAAGCCTATAACAGAATATCCTGGCACTTTATATGCTCAGTGATGAGAAGAATGGGATTCAGTGAGAAGTGAATTTATATTATCTGGAATCTACTCTCCAATATGTGGTATAAAGTGGTGATCAATGGAATGGGAAATGGCTTCTTCAAATCGTACAGATGAGTGAAACGGGAGGAGGGGGGGGGGGGGGGGGGGGGGGGATATCTCCTTCTCTTTTTATTATAGCTGTTGAATCTTTATCTAGAATGCTTAATAAACTCTATGAGGATCCTAGGTTCATAAGTTTCTATATGCAACTCAATGGACCTAAGATTAATCATATTGCTTATGCTGACGATTTGATTATTTTGTGTGCAGGTAAAACTAACATATTGAAGCTTGTAATGGAGTGCATGAAGAAATATGAAGAAAACTCAGGGCAATTGATTAACAGAGAAAATAGTTGCTATTTAATGGGTGATGAGGTCTCTAACAGAAGAATTGAAATTGTTACTGGCTTACTTCAAGTCCAACGCAAGGAGTTTCCTGTCACTTATTTAGGGTGCCTTATATTTTCTAGAAGGAAGAAGGTTCAATATTTTATAGATATGGCCACCAAAATTCTTAAGAGATTGAGTGCTTAGCACTACAACATGTTATCCAAAGGGGGGAAGTTATATTAATTAAGCATGTGTTATCAACCATGCATGTTCACCTGCTCTCCATCTGCCAACCGCCGAAAACCATTCTCAAGCAAATAGAGAAGATCTTTGCCAACTTTTTATGAGCAGCATGGAGGGCAAACAAAAGTATCATTGGGGTGGCATAGCATAGTCTATGCTTCCCTACTGAGGAAGGTGAAATTGGGGTTAGATCTCTTTAAGATATCTCTGACAGCTTCAGTGCTAAATTATGGTAGCAATATAGAACCAAGAGCTCTTTATGAGGAAATTTTTTGAATGCAAAGTATGCAAGAAGAATTCATCTATGTGTGAGGAAGGTGAATTAGAATCAATCTCATTGTTGGAGAAGTCTTATGAATATCAAGAGCAAAGTAGATCATCTAATTATATGGAGAATCAATAAAGGCAACTCTAATTTTTAGTGGGATAATGGGTCTGGTTTGGAAAAATTAGCTCAGTTTGGAGGGGCTTTTACTTTTGTTAAAAGTCAAATCAATGATTATATTAATGATACATAATGGAACACTACAAAACTCCAGCATGTCCTCCCAAGTAACGTGGTTTCTTAGATTCTTAAAGTAACTATTAATTCTTCCAACCTGGAGAATAGACCTATATGGACAAGCACGACATATGGAAAATTTACTTGTAAATCGGCATGGAATTGTATCAGAACATTCTGAAATACTTCGTTAGTCAACAAGATGAATTGGCACAAGAAATCCCCCTTTAAAATCTCATTTTTCTTGTGAAGACTTCTCAGAAATAGAATTGCAGTGGATATCAACATGAGAAGTTTGGGATTCCTCTTCCATCTATGTGCTCTTGTTGCACGGATCATAAACAAGAAGATGTAGAGCGCTTGTTCCTTAATAGCCATGGTCGGCAATAGGATTTGGAAGCACTTCAACCAACAGTTTGGAATTGTACAAAGGACTACTAGTCTGAGGCACCATATCATCAATTGGTGGTTGACTAAAGGAAATAATCCTATTCAAGATCTTTGCCTATAGATTTTACCCGGTATTATTACTTGGCATATTTGAAAATCCAGATGCAAAAGCAGGTTTAAAAACAATGCTATGTCTTATTATAAAATTATTCCCGCTATTAATCAACAACTAATTTTTAATAACTCATAAGCAATTTTCGAACATCCCTCCTTATATGAATTGCGAAAAGTTTTATGAAGTCATGAACATGGCTAAGCATCATATTTCTTCAATGGTAGTTAAATGAAATCCTCCCAAGAATGGTTTTGTTAAGATAAACTCAGATGGTTGCTCTAAGGGCAACCCATGACCTGCTGGAGGTAGTGGTATTGTTAGGAATGATCAAGGCAAAATCATCATGGCTTATGCTTCTCCTCTGGGATGCATGACCAACAGTATGGCTGAAGCAATGGCCCTCAAGACTGGCATTGATGGTGCAGAAATGTTGGCATCACTGAGCTCGAAATTGACTGTGATTCTAAATTGCTAGTAGACTGGATTAGCAACAACAATGATCCACCATGGACTCTTTGAGATATATTGGATAAGATAAAGTACTATCTGCAAGATTTTGACAATTGGAATATTCAACACTATTGTGGAGAAGGTAACAAGGTGGCAGACTCGCTGGCCAACTGGGGACTTAGCTGTACATATACTACGAATATTTACGACAGTCGCCTCCTGTCCAGGGAAGCTAGGGGAAAGATGAATATGGACAGATTACAATTTCCGTCTTTCAGAGTTAACAAACATTGAAAGTTTCTCTTTGTGGAAAGAAACATGTACAGAATTCACTTATTGTTCCTTGAGTTTGCACATTTTTTATAGGAAGGGCCTGTAAGTCTACCCTCATTAGATTGAGATTGAAGACTTGAAAAGTCCGAATAACTAAAAGGTATTTGACAACATGGGTAAGTTTCAAATATTATTTTTTAAAATCTCGTTTGAATAATGGTAAACTTAAGCATACTCAATTTGTTTAGAAGAAAAAAATCTCAAATTTTTTGTTGTTTACATGAGGCATCATAGCATGTTATTCAACTAATGTTTTGATACCTTATGTAATTATTTTTATTTTTAAACTATAAAATATAAATTGATATCAGAGCATGTTTATCAACGAATGCTCTGATAACATATGTGATTATTTTTAAAGTTAAATGATTAAATATATAAACAATATATATATATATATATATATATATATATATATATTCCTACTATGAATAAGGAAGAGTTAGAGCTGCCTCCGGTTAAAGGGTGCTTTTCGTAATTTCTGTTGGATTATCCAAGTGTTACTATAGTTTCTTCATAAAGTTTACATATGTTTGAGTGTTATGTCCTTGTGCACTTTGTGTGTTAGCCCTTTTGCTCATTTGGTGTACTAGGTGGCCCCCAACTGAATCCCTTTTTTTCTTCTATGTGCTCTCATTAATGCATGTCTCATCATTTATCTAATTATTTAGTTATTATTTAACAATTAATTACGTTTACTGCTAATTTTCGTATAATGTTGTTAAGCCACGGTTTATTTATTTGCCATGTAAAACTAACACGTGGTTTTTATTTCTTTTAAGCTTTTGCAAAAAAAAAAAAAAATTCTTAAATCATGCACGGAATGCATCAAAGGAAATTTAATAAGACTGTCAAAACATTGTTAGAAATTGTATACATTATTATTGATACCAATCATGATAGAAGCACTAGGTAATTTTTTATATGTTCAAAATTTAGTGGACAAAATTATTTAATTATGTGATATTGAGAGATAATAAGTATTCCGTAAAATTAGTCGAAGTACACATACGTCGATAAATATAAAAGGTAAACAATTTTTTTATGTTTAAAATAAAGTCATTTTAAAAATTAGGACAAAGGCTAGAATGAGCAATATTTTTCATGTTTTCCGAAGGTCATGACCTTTCACCAAAAATATTGGGTTAGTTCATATTTATTTGTTTAGGATAAGTGATTAAGTCATCATAAACCATTAAAGCTTCATATGAGTTCAAGAAAGTTAAACCAAGAAAAATGAAAAGAAATATTGGTTCCTAAAATGGTTTTCTTGAAAAGTGAAATGGAAGTTTTGTACTAAGGAAAATAGCTAATCTTGAAGAACATCTGCAAACATTATATTGCAACATAAAATTGTTAAATTTTATTTAGAAAATTCTAAATGTTAACTTTATGAATGAAATTCATTAATTTCATGTTATATGCCGTATTAACTATACTTTCGTGATTTTTTAACATATTTATTTTTTTATAAAGAATAAGCTATTAAATATTTAATTTAATTCAGAACAGGGGATATTATCTATACAATGCTAGAGCTCAATTGGGTGTGAGAACTTATTGGAGTTCGAAATAAACTCTATTAAATATTTTAATAGATGTCATTAAGGGTACAATGGGCAGTTTAAAATTAAATTGTTACTAAATATAGAAAGATAATATTTTTCTGGGACTGACAAAAAAAAGAAAGAGTGCTACAAAGAAGTAACATTTTATATGAGATAAAATGTAAAATTGAAATACTCATCTTAGGGTTAAATAAGGACAAGCTAATTACTACAAAACCTATATTGTCAGGCTCGTAAAATATTAATGGTGCTTGAAAAGCAAATAGAACAATACAAGTATTGTTATTTAATGAACTAGAATGGAAAGTGTCAAAAAGAATTTACTCCATAATAACATACACTATATACATAATTGTTCTTTGAATTTCTCATTTTTACATTTTTATAATTTGATGTTATGTTGCTTTTAGTGTTGCAGCAATAAGTAATTCATGAAGTACAAAAATTATTTATTTATTAAAATATTATATATGACATAAAAATAAATTATTTTGGAACGTATTTTGTTATATTTATGATTATGTTAAGATTATATGTTATTTAAGGAAAGACAAATTTGATAATAAAAACATATGTAGCGGGAGAGGTTGGTAATAAATGTATGTAAAATGGGAGCTTCATAAGTGCTCTAGGAATTACAAAAAGATTGGAGAAATCATGTTGGACAAAATCATTAATGCTAAAAGCTAATACAACCTCCACGACTATTAATCATATACAACTGGAAAAAATAAAACTTCACCGTCTTAAAACAATCCAAATGCTCAAAGCACCACAAAGAATAGAATAAGTAATAATGAACCTTACTGTTTTCAATTAAACGATGGGAAGTATTTCTTATAACCGTGATACTTTCACATCTAAAAGAATACTATTATAGTATATTCATACTTTGTATTAATGAGTTTATCTAATCTATAAATATGTCAACTAACGTAAAGGACTATCGAATGATTGCTCACATATAATTGGGCCCGGGCTTAGCCAGGGCCATAACCTGTGTATCTATATATATAATTATTTTCTTCATAAGTTTCGTCTGTTGAAAGTTTTTTTGTGAGTCTTCAGATTCAAATAATCTCTCTTTCTACTTTGAAATTATCTTGTTCTTGTTGAGGTTTTTAAGGCTTTTAAGATGAAATAGTCTTAAAATGAGGGTGAATAGGAAATAGAGGAAAAATAAAATTTTTGAGTAAAATTTTAAATTTCCCCCTCTTGACAATGAGACATTGTCCTATATTGGAAGAGGAAAAGAGTTTTGGTGGGTATATATATAATTGCTCTTCTTGTAGCTCTTAAAGAGTTAAGAAGAAAGCAAGCCTCGCGCCGTCGTCGTCGCTCGTTCGGCTCGGCTTCGGCTCCGGCTCAGGCTTCGTTAATAGTAAATATTAACATAAGATTATCCGCATTTGTAACGGATATGTTCCAATCCGATCCGTGTATTGACAAACTGCAATAACAGCCGCCCCACCATGGCCAAGTGCTCTTCCCACCATGAATGTGCTTGCTCCACAAACAAGCTAATGCTTGCTCCACCATGGAGGGTGGACGATTGTTCTTCTTCAACACTGGCTGCTATATATATGTGCAGCAGCTGTTGAAGAAAGATAGAACATAAACAAACTGAAAACGTTGGCTATACATTGCACTCCCTCCTCTCAGCATTTCCATTCGATTTTCTGAGTTTCTGCTCCTTTGTTCTGCATTGTTTTTAAACTTCAAACAAAGCAACTGTAAGTGTAATTTGTTACCGAACTTTGTGTTCACTGAAACACTGGAGTTTGAAGTACCGCTATACCAGTGTGTCATTCGTTCTATCCTGGGAGGAAATAATCCATAACCTTGGGTACTAAGAGGAAATTAAATTCCTTAAGGAAACACTGTGAATTCAGTGGACTCGAATACGATTTATTGTTTCATTACGATAATTTATATTTTGCAGAATTATTATTTACAAATACANGCTTGCTCCACCATGGAGGGTGGACGATTGTTCTTCTTCAACACTGGCTGCTATATATATGTGCAGCAGCTGTTGAAGAAAGATAGAACATAAACAAACTGAAAACGTTGGCTATACATTGCACTCCCTCCTCTCAGCATTTCCATTCGATTTTCTGAGTTTCTGCTCCTTTGTTCTGCATTGTTTTTAAACTTCAAACAAAGCAACTGTAAGTGTAATTTGTTACCGAACTTTGTGTTCACTGAAACACTGGAGTTTGAAGTACCGCTATACCAGTGTGTCATTCGTTCTATCCTGGGAGGAAATAATCCATAACCTTGGGTACTAAGAGGAAATTAAATTCCTTAAGGAAACACTGTGAATTCAGTGGACTCGAATACGATTTATTGTTTCATTA
>AWOL01S0014790.1:0-29048 GCA_000715115.1 Nicotiana otophora
ATTTTTACCAGCCTAGACGTCAGTGAGTTACCTGCGCACGGAGACTTCGAGGTATATCTGCCATTGTCCGCAGACTCTAGAGTCCCCTTCTATTATTTTATGTTGCTTCCTTATATTTTATTTTGACCTTGACATATAGATATACTGAGAATAAATTTTTAGAAGCTTGTGACTTATTTCTACCAGGTTTTGGGGGTTGAAATTGTTTGAATTGTAGTTTATTTATTTCAGATATTTATTATTATTCCGCATTGATAGGCTTACCTAGTCTTAGAGACTAGGTGCCATCACGACATCCTACAGAGGGAATTTAGGGTCGTGACAAGTTAAATTGTAGTTTATATATTTCAGATATTTATTATTATTCCGCATTGATAGGCTTACCTAGTCTTAGAGACTAGGTGCCATCACGACATCCTACAGAGGGAATTTAGGGTCGTGACAAGTTAAATTGTAGTTTATATATTTCAGATATTTATTATTATTCCGCATTGATAGGCTTACCTAGTCTTAGAGACTAGGTGCCATCACGACATCCTACAGAGGGAATTTAGGGTCGTGACAAGTTAAATTGTAGTTTATATATTTCAGATATTTATTATTATTCCGCATTGATAGACTTACTTAGTCTTAGAGACTAGGTGCCATCACTACATCCTACGGAGGGAATTTGGGGTCGTGACAGGTTATTTTGGACTTAGGAGCGTGTCCGGACTGCGAATGTGAGGTCTGTAGCTGATTTAGGCTTGAATTGGCAAAAGTCAAATTTTTGGAGACTCTGACCGATAGTGAACTTTTTGATATCAGGGTCGGATTCTGATTTCGGAAGTTGGAGTAGGTCCGTAATGTTGAATACGACTTGTGTGCAAAATTTGACGTCAATCATACGTGATTTGATAGATTTCAGCATCGGTTATGAAAATTTGATGTTTCAAGTTCTTTAAGTTTGAATTGGAGGGTGATTCGTGATTTTAGCATTGTCTGATGTGATTTGAGGGCTCGACTAAGTTTGTATGGTGATTTAGGACTGGTTGGCATGTTTGGTTGAGGTCTTGGGGGCCTCGGGTGTGCTTCGGATGCTCAACGGGCCATTTTGGACTTAACGAAGAGAGCAGATTTTCTAGTATTTTGTTGCAGACTTTTTCTTCATCACGTTCGCGAGGGAGGTCTCGCGATTGCATAAGGCAACCTGAGAGGCCACCCAACGTTATTCTTCGTGTTTATGAATTTGAGGACGCGAGCGCGTAGGCTTAGCTGGGCAGAGGAAGTTTTGTTCTTCACATTTGCGGGTAGAAGGATGCGAACGCGTAGTGGTGTGAAGTGGTGCTTCGCGAACGCGTAGAGTTATGGAGGCTAAAGCTGGGCCACGCGCTTTGCTCATCACGAACGCGTGAGGTCGTTCGCGATCGAGTAAGTCTGAGAGTCTGAGCATCGCGTTCGTGTGGTGTTTTACGCGTTCGCGTAGATTAAATTTCTGGTGTAGAAAAGTTGAGCTTCGCGATCGCGAGGCTATTCCCGCGATCGCGATTAAGGAATCACTGGGTAGACTTATATCTTTCCAAAAACGAGGGTTGGCCATTTCTATCAAAACTTGAGTTTGGGAGCTCGAATTTGGACGAGATTTTGAGGGATTTTTAGAGATATCGATTGGGTAATGATTCTACACTCCATTTTGGTTATATCCCACTAAGATATCATTAACTTCCTCTTTAATTTCAGATTTTGAGGTTGAAATTGGGAAAAATTTGGAAGAACTTCTTCAACAAAGATTTCGAGTTTTGAAAGGGGATTTGTAGTCGGATTTGAGTAATTTTTATATGGTTAGACTCGTGAGTGAATGGGTGTTCGTATTTTGTAACTTTTACCTGATTCCGAGACGTGGGCCTGGGTCGACTTTTTAGGACGGATTTCAGAATTTTTATTAAAACTTTGATTTCAATATTTTATTAATTAGATTAGTCTATTATAGTTGTATTTATGATATGTAATTATTTTTGGCTAGATTTGGGCCATTCAGAGTCGGATATTCGTGGAAACGGCATTGTTACCGATTGATCTTAATTGTTTATCTGAACTCCGTGCAGCATGTTTTAGTGAAATTCCTATTTTTCCCTTACTTGAACTTACTCTCAATTGTAGTTTTTCCTGCTGTAACTGTTATTTTTGTTAGTTGAGCTGCATATTTACTTTAGGACTATGGAACGGTATTCCAAGAGATCCCCTTATACTCATATTTATTTTGGGACTACGGAACGGTATTCCGGGAGATCCCTTGTCTTGCATATTTGCTTTGGGACTACGGAACGGTATTCCGGGAGATCCCTTGTCTTGCATATTTGCTTTGGGACTACGGAACGGTATTCCGGGAGATCCCCCTGCGCATTACGTTTGGGACTACGAAACGGTATCTCGGGAGATCCGCTGTTGTATTTCTGTGTACTGAGCTGTTACCTTTTTTGAATTCTTTCTTGTTAAAAATGCAGCCTTTATTTTTCTGTGATATTTCATTCTTGCCTTGCCTTATTATTATTTATACCAGTAGGGTCCTGACCTGAACTCGTCACTACTCGACTGAGGTTAGGCTTGGCACTCACTGGGTACCAATTGTGATATACTCATGCTACTCTTCTGCACATGTTTTTCGTGTGCAGAACCAGGTGCTCCTTATCAGCCGCACTATCAGTGAGCCGGACAGCTTTGGAGACTTCAAGGTATATCTGTCGTGTCCGCAGATATAGAAGTCCCCTTCTACTATTTCACATGTCCGTTATCTTCTGTATTTTTCTTTTGTTAGACTCTCATATATAGAGACACGAGATTTTCCTTCGGTAGTTTGTGATTCACGATGTTCCGGGTTTTGGGATTGCTGTGTATTTTCTTTTTTGAATAGTTGGTTATTGTACATGCCAAGCAGCATTGTACCCAATATGTTGCTATTGTTAAAGTTAGTTGTTATATTTATTTTTTCATTTCATTATTCTGCAAATGTTAGGCTTAACTAGTCGTAGAGACTAGGTGCTGTCACGACGTCATACGGAGGGGAAATTGGGTCGTGACAAGTTGGTATCAGAGCTCTAGATTCGTAGATATCGTGAGTCACAAGCTGTTTTATTAGAGTCTTGCGAATCGGTACAGAGACGTCTGTACTTATCTTCGGGAGGCTATGGAACTGTTAGGAAAATTTCACTACTTATGTTCCTTGTCATGCGAAAATTGTTGACTTCAAAAGTTCTAAACTTCTGTATTTTATTCTCTCACAGATGGTGAGGACGGATCTGATGACCAGGCACCCGCGCCCCCTGTTAGAGCCGTGAGAGGCCGGGGCCAGGGTATAGGCCGAGGACGTCCACACGGTGTAGCTAGAGCACCCGCACGAGCTGCTACAGAGGAGCCCCCAGTAGCTCCAGCTGGAGGGCTGACACCTGAGGTACTTGTTTCTGCACCAGCACTCCAAGAGACTCTAGCCTAGTTTCTGAGCATGTTCAACACCTTAGCTCAGGCTGGATTGATTCCACTTTCTCCTGCCACATCTCAGGTCGGGGGAGGAGCACAGACTCCCGTCGCCGGTACTCTAGAGCAGCGAGTTTAGGTCGACCAGGTTCCATAGATTGTACCAATGCAGCCGGTAGCTCCAGATCAGCCCGAGGTTAGGGCAGCAGCTTTTGAGGTGGAACAGCTCAGACTTGAGAGGTACAAGAATTACCACCCACCTACCTTCAACGGATTGGCTACAGATGATGCTCAGGGTTTTCTGGAGGAGTGTCATCGTATTCTCCGTACTATGGGCGTAGCAGAGACGAGCGGGGTTTCTTTTACTACATTCCAGCTTAGAGGATCAGCCTATCAGTGGTGGCATGCTTATGAGCTGAGTAGTCCAGATGAGGCACTTTCACTTACATGGACTCAGTGCTCGGACATGTTTTTGAGAGAGTATGTCCCTCAAAGCCTCAGGGACTCATGGCGCGCGGAGTTTGAGCAGTTACGCCAGGGATCTATGGCTGTGTTAAAGTATGCAGTCTGTTTCAGTGATTTGGCCCGACATGCACCGGCCTTGGTTGCCACAGTTCGAGAGAGGGTTCGATGGTTTATTTAGGGACTCCACCCCAGCATCCGGATTAGTCTAGCCAGGGAGTTAGAGATGGATATTTCTTATCAGCAGGTTGTGAGTATTGTCAGGAGATTTGAGGGCATGCTTGCCCGGGACAGAGAGGAGAGAGAGGCCAATAGGTCTCAAGAGACTGGTTATTATTCTGGTGCTCGTGCCCCAGCAGCTCGCCATGGTAGGAGTAATGTGAGTCGCCATGTTCATTCAGCTCTTCCAACTGCTAGTGGTTTTCCAGCCTCTTCTATGCCCCAGGAGCCTTATTATGCGCTGCCAGTATCTAGTGTGCTTCCTGCACGGGGTGTTTCTAGCAGCCAGTCCAGCAGCTCTGGCCCGAGCCAACCACAGCAGCCACGCCCTCTCAAAGCTTGTTTTGTGTGTGGCGACACTCGCCATATGGTGAGGGATTGCCCCAAATTTAAGAGGGTGCACCTCCACAGACTTCTCAGGCACAACGTGCTCCACCGGGTCCTCAGGCTATGATTACACCACTAGCTTTCACCCCACCTGCTCAGCCAGCCCAAGGTGGAGGTCGGGGAGGTAGAGGTCGCCCTAGAGGGGGAGGCCATACCAGATATTATGCCCTTCCTGCTCGTACATAGGCAGTTACTTCTGCTTCTGTCATTACAGGTATTATTCCAGTATGTCATAAAGATACGTTGGTATTATTTGACCCAAGCTCTACATATTCCTATGTGTCCTCTTATTTTGCCCCATATTTGGGAGTATCTCAGGATTTTTTGAGTTCCCCTATTTATGTGTCTACTCATGTTGGAGATTCTCTTATTGTGGACCGTGTGTATCGGTCGTGTTTGATTGCTCTTAGTGGTTTTGAGGCTAGAGCCGATTTATTATTGCTCAACATGGTGGACTTTGATATTATTTTGGGCATGGACTGGTTGTCGCCCCATTATGCTATTCTTGATTGTCACGCTAAGCCTGTGACGCTGGCTATGCCAGGATTTCTGCGATTAGAGTGGAGAGGTACCTTAGAGTATACTCCCAGCAGAGTTATTTTATTTCTTAAAGCTCAACGAATGTTTGAGAAGGGGTGTGACGCGTATCTAGCTTATGTGAGAGATGTCAGTATTGATAACCCTACAATTGAGTCAGTTCCAGTAGTGAGGGACTTTTCAGATGTGTTTCCAGCTGATCTTCTGGGCATGCTGCCCGACAGAGATATTGATTTTAGCATTAATCTGTTACCGAGCACTCATCCCATCTCTATTTCTCCGTACTGTATGGCTCCTCCTGAGTTGAAGGATTTGAAGAAGCAGTTACAGGAGTTTCTTGATAAGGGCTTCATTCGGCCTAGTGTATCATCATGGGGTGCTCCTGTCTTGTTTGTGAAGCAAAATGATGGTTCTATGCGTATGTGCATTGATTATCGCCAGTTGAACAAAGTCACGGTGAAGAACCGATATACTTTGCCTCGTATTGATGACCTATTTGATCTGTTACAGGGTGCCAGAGTGTTTTCCAAGATTGACTTGTGTTCAGGTTATCATCAGTTGAAGATTCGGGAGCCAGATATCCCGAAGGCTGCTTTCAGGACCAGATATGGTCACTATGAGTTTCTTGTTATGTCTTTCAGGCTGACCAATGCCCCGGCAGCTTTTATGCACTTGATGCACATTGTGTTTCGGCCTTATCTTTACTCATTCGTCATTGTGTTTATTGACAACATTCTGGTATGCTCCCGGAGTCAGGAGGATCATGAGCAGCACCTGAGGACTGCGCTTCAGACCTTAGGAGAAAAGAAGTTATATGCAAAATTTTCAAAGTGTGAGTTTTGGCTAGATTCAGTGGCATTCTTGGTTCATATAGTATCGAGTGAGGGGATCCAGGTGGATCCGAAGAAGATTGAAGCAGTGCATAACTTGCCTAGACCGTCCTCAGCTACAGAGATCCGGAGTTTTCTTGGTTTGGCGGGGTATTACCGTCGATTTGTAGAGGGTTTCTCATATATTGCAGCTCCTATGACCAGGCTGACCCGGAAGGGTGCTCCGTTAAGGTGGACAGATGTGAGAAGATCTTTCAGAAGCTCAAGAAAGCTTTGACTACAGCCTCAGTATTGGTATTGCCTACAGGTTCGGGGTCTTATACTGTATATTATGATGCATCACGAATTGGTCTTGGCGCGATGTTGATGCAGAATGATAGGGTGATTGCCTACGCGTCCAGACGATTGAAGGTGCATGAAAAGAACCATCATGTCCACGGCCTTGAGTTAGCAGCTATTGTTCATGCCTTGATGATTTGGCGACATTATTTTATACGGTGTTCCTTATGAGATTTACACCGATCACCGGAGTTTGCAGCATCTGTTCAAGCAGAAGGATCTTAATTTGCATCAGAGGGGGTGGTTGGAGCTGCTTAAGGATTATGATATCACCATTTTGTACCACCTTGGGAAGGCCAATATGGTGGCTGATGCTTTGAGTCACCGGGCAGAGAGTTTGGGGAGCTTAGCATATCTACTAGCAGCAGAGAGGCCCATGGCTTTGGATGTTTGGGCCTTAGCTAGCCAGTTTGTGAGATTGAATATTTCTGAGCCGAGTTGAGTATTGGCTTGTGTGGTCTCTCGGTCTTCTCTTTATGATTGTATCAGGGAGCGTCAGTATGTAGAGTAGGCTATGTGTGCCCAATGTAGATGGTTTGCGTGAGTTGATTCTCCAGGAGGCTCACAGTTCGCGGTACTCTATTCATCCCAGTGCCGCAAAGATGTATCAGGACTTGAGACAACATTACTGGTGGAGGAGAATGAAGAAGGACATAGTAGAGTATGTGGCTCGATGTCTGAATTGTCAGCAGGTAAAATATGAGCATCAACGACCAGGTGCATTGCTTCAGAAGTTAGAGATTCCGGAGTGGAAATGGGAGAGGATCATGATGGATTTTGTTGTTGGACTTCCATGGACTCAACGGAAGTTTGATACAGTTTGGGTGATTGTAGATAGGCTGACCAAGTCAGCTCATTTCATTCCTGTGATGATTACCTATTCTTTCGAGCAGTTTGCTCGAATTTATATCCGCGAGATCATCAGGCTTCATGGCGTACCGGTATCTATCATCTATGATCGGGGTACGCAGTTTACATCACGGTTCTGGAGGGATGTACAATAGGAGTTGGGTACTCGGGTTAAGTTGAGTACAGCATTTCACCCTCAGACGAACGGACAGTCCGAGTGCACTATTCAGATACTGGAGGATATGCTTCGCTCTTGTGTGATAGATTTTGGGGGTGCTTGGGACCAGTTCTTGCCACTTACAGAGTTTTCTTACAACAACAATTATAAGTTCAGCATTCAGATGGCACCGTATGAGGCTCTGTATGGTAGGCGGTGCCGGTCCCCAATGGGTTGGTTCGAGCCGGGCAAGGCCAAATTATTGGGTACGGGCTTGGTTCAGGATGCCTTGGAAAATGTTAAGGTGATTCAGGTTCGCATAGCCCAGTCCAGACAGAAGAGTTATGCGGACCAAAAGGTTCGTGATGTTGCATTCATGGTTGGAGAGCGGTTCTTACTCCGGGTTTCGCCTATGAAAGGCGTTATGAGGTTCGAAAAGAGAGGCAAGTTGAGCCCAAGGTTTATTGGTCCCTTTGAGGTGTTGCGTCGAGTTGGGGAAGTTGCTTATGAGCTTGCCTTACCTCCCAGTCTAGCAGGAGTTCATCCGGTGTTTAATGTTTCGATACTCCGGAAGTATCACGACGATCCGTCTCATGTATTGGATTTCAGCTCAGTCCAGTTGGAAAAGGATCTATCTTATGTTGAGGAGCCAGTGACTATTTTAGACAGGCAGGTCAGAAAGCTAAGGTCAAAGAACATTGCTTCCGTGAAGGTTCAGTGGAGGGGACAGCAGGTCGAGGAGGCGACTTGGGAGACCGAGCAGAATATGCATAGCTGTTATCCTCATCTTTTCACAACTTCAGGTATGTCTCTATACTCATTCGAGGATGAACGATTGTTTTAAGAGGGGGGGATGTAACGACCTGGCCGGTCGTTTTGAGAGTAATAGACCCGATTCCCTATTTACTGTTTCCCCTTTATCTTTTTTCTGCTTATGTGACTAGTCAGGAGGTTTCGTTTTTTTGGTTTCTGAGTGTTTTGGGATACTTAGTCCCTAAAATGGAAGCTTTAGTCTTAAGATTTTGATCATATTCGGAATTATGTGAAGACGACTTCGGAATGGAGTTATGTCAGTTCCGTTAGCTCCATTGGGTAATTTTGGACTTAGGAGTGTGTCCGGACTGCGAATTTGAGGTATGTAGCTGATTTAGGCTTGAATTGGCGAAAGTCGAATTTTTGGACATTTTGACCGGTAGTGAACTTTTGGATATCGGGGTCGGATTTTGATTCTGGAAGTTAGAGTAGGTTCTTAATGTTGAATACGACTTGTGTGCAAAATTTGAGGTCAATCGGACGTGATTTGATAGGTTTCGGCATTGGTTGTAGAAATTTGAAGTTTCAAGTTCTTTAAGTTTGAATTGGAGGTTGATTCGTGATTTTAGCATTGTCTGATGTGATTTGAGGGCTCGACTAAGTTCGTATGGTGATTTAGGACGGGTTTGTATGTTTGGTTGAGGTCCTGGGGGCCTCGGGTGTGTTTCGGATGCTCAACGGGCCATTTTGGACTTAAGGAAGATAGCAGATTTTCTGGTGTTTTGTTGCAGACTTTTTCTTCATCGCGTTCACGAGGGAGGTCTCGCGATCGCGTAAGGCAATCTGAGAGGCCAGCCAAAATTGTTCTTCGCGTTCGCAAATTTGAGGACGCGATCGCGTAGCCTTAGCTAGATAGAGCAAGTTTTGTTCTTCGTGTTCGCGGATAGAAGGATGCGAACGCGTAGTGGTGTGAAGTGGTGCTTCGCGAACGCGTGACCAAGGTCACGTTCGCGTAGAGTTAAGGAGGCTAAAGTTTGGGAGCTTGGATTTGGACGAGATTTTGAGGGATTTTCAGAGATATCGATTGGGTAATGATTCTACACTCCATTTTTGTTATATCCCACTAAGCTATCATTAATTTCCTCTTTAATTTCGCATTTTGGGGTTGAAATTGGAAATTTTTGGAAGAACTTCTTCAACAAAGATTTCGAGTTTTGAAAGGGGATTTGTGGTCGGATTTGAGTAATTTTTATATGGTTAGACTCGTCAGTGAATGGGTGTTCGTATTTTGTAACTTTTACCTGATTCCGAGACGTGGCCCCGGGTCGACTTTTTAGGACGGATTTCGGAAATTTTATTAAAATCTTGATTTCAATATTTCATTAATTAGATTAGTCTATTATAGTTGTATTTATGATATGTAATTATTTTTTGGCTAGATTTGGGCAATTCGAAGTGGGATATTCGTGGAAAAGGCATTGTTACCGATTGATTGAGTTTGTTCAAGGTAAGTGGCTTGCCTAACCTTGGGGGGGGGGAGGGAATCCCCATAGGATTTGGTACTATTTTGATATGTGAGCGTCGTGTACGTGAGGTGACAAGTACGTACATGGGCTAATTGCTGTAAAATCCCGATTTCTACTAAGTAATAACCTGTTTTTCCTTCTTATTTGAGTCTTATCAACATGTGTAGTATCCTGTTAGACTAAAATAGCATGCCTACTTGTCTTAATTGTTTATCTGAACTCCGTACAACATGTTTTAGATAAATTCCTGTTTTTCCCTTTCTTGAACTTAGTCTCAATTGTAGTTTTTCCTGTTGTAACTGTTATTTTTGTTGGTTGAGCTGCATATTTACTTTGGAACTACGGAACGGTATTCTGGGAGATCTCCCTGCGCATTACATTTGGGACTACGAGGCAGTATCTCGAGAGATCCCCTGTTGCATTTCTGTGTACTGAGTTATTACCTTCTATGAATTCTTTCTTGTTAAAAATTCAGCCTTTATTTTACTGCGATATTTCATTCTTGCCTTGCCTTATTATTATTTATACCATTATGGTCCTGACCTGACTTCGTCACTACTCGACTGAGGTTAGGCTTGGAACTTACTGGGTACCGATTGTGGTGTACTCATGCTACTCTTCTCCACATGTTTTTCGTGTGCAGATCCAGGTGCTCCTTATTAGCTACACTATCAGTGAGCCGGGACAACGTTGGAAACTTCAAGGTATATTTGTCGTGTCCGCAGACCTCGGAGTCCCCTTCTACTCTTTCACATGTCCATTATCTTCTGTATGTTTCTTTTGTTAGACTCTGATGTATAGAGACACTAGATTTTCCTTCTGTAGTTTATGATTCACGATGTTCCGAGTTTGGGGATTGCTGTGTATTTTTTTTTTGAATAGTTGGTTATTGTACATGCCAAGTGGCATGGTACCCAGTATGTTGCTATTGTTATAGTTAGTTGTTAAATTTATGTTTTCATTTCATTATTCCGCAAATGTTAGGCTTACCTAGTCATAGAGATTAGGTGTCATCACGAAGTTATACGGAGGGGAAATTGGGTTGTGACAAAAGCGAGTTTCGTTGGTCGGGATGTATTATAGCAATCAACACTCAAATACCCGCTCAATACCTCTCGGTAAGAGAGTGGTTTTACCCAATTTGGCATTCTGAAGTCCAAATGGGTATTGAACTAAACAATTGACAAATTGCTCAAGTCAGGTTTTACTATCTCTAGGTGCAACCCTTTAATTGGGACTATCAATCTCTTGATTTCATCCCAAACTCTAGTTAGCCAAGTTTTCCTAGACTAAGTCTCTCTTTCTCAAGTAGAGACCAAATCAAATAGGCTTAAACCAATATTTGCAACCATTAATTCTACAATATATAGCAAGAACTATGCTAAATAATACACACCCAACCATAAATAAGCCCTAAATCAAACACCCATTAGGTTCCCACACTAGAGTTAGGTCGCAACCCTAGCTAGAAATTTAGCTACTCATAGTGCAGATTGAAGAAAATAAAGAAGAAAAGATGATAAAACTCATATTGAAAGATAAATAGATGAAAATCCAATATAAAATCAACAAGATGAGCTAAAATTGCCTAAAAGAGTAAAGAAAAACGGCTACAGGCTTTCTGGTATTCAAAACGTGACCTAATTTCGTCAAAAAAGACTATGTATACACAGCTGATATTTTCGGACAAAATTGCCCTTTTGGAGGTTCTGCGGCCGCACAATTCTCTGTTTGGTCCATACTTTGCTGCAGCTCTTAACATGAGTGGTTTCTGTGGCTGCACAATTCTGAACTACGGCCGCACTTCTTGAGTTCTATGGACCGCACAATTCTGGGTGCGGACGCACATTTGATTTCTGCGGCCGCACAATTATAGTGCGGTCTGCATGTCTTGATTGTCTTGAATTCCCAACTCTCTAAACCTTGACTTCTACGGCCGCGCAATTATTGTGCGGTCCGCACTTTGCATTGCAGCACTGTCAAATTTACTTCTTGTTGTGCGCCCGCAGACAGAATTCTGCGGTCTGCACTTTAGCTTTTTTGCTTGATTTTTGTCCTTGTTCAAAATCACTCCTCTTGAGTTGAATTTCATCACTTTGGCTCATTTTCCAATATTCCTGGAAGTAAGCTTTTTATCAGTTTTCGGGAATACCTTAAATCATTTTTGAACTAAAACGAAAGTCAAAAGGCGCAAATAAGTAGTCAAAATCCCCACTTATCACTCACCTCAAAAGATATTACTGCTGGCGAACAACAGTCAAACGGAAATTATGTGTTGCACTATTTTTCCCTTCGTTCAGTTTTTGTCCCAAATTGGGTTTTTCTGGCAAGATTTTTAACGAGGCAACGATGAAAATCTTAATACGAAGACAGCAGTGATAAGACCTTTGATAACTAGGCAAATAAGCAAGTTTCCACTCGGGGAGGATTAGATAATCTTTGTTTCGATAGCAAATTCCCACCGGGAAATTAAGTTTGCTATCGAAAAGAGGTTACCCAATCATTCACGAGCACAAACCACTAGATGATTATTAGGTATTCTTTCGCTCGATAGCATGGGTTCCTAATGGGAAATTAGATATGTAGCCGAGTGAAGAATTACCTAGCAATTCATTGGTGGGATCTTCGAAGGTGCAAGGCTTCCAGTGTTCTAATTTGCATTCTTCGCATTCGAACAATGGGGGGGATAATATGAGGTTACGGCAACACTAAATGCCACGTCAATCGAGGAATGTAAATTCAAAACAGAATACATCATCGGGACCGGGGACTGCACAACGAGCCCCGTAGAAACAAGTTGTACATGATAGCCACAAGTCATGGCAATTTCTTTATAGTCACAAGTCATGGCAATTTCTTTTCTGCATAGCAAAATGCTTATGTACATTTGAAAATATAAGGAATTAAATAAAATTAAATCCCTTTGTTTTTATCTTGTTTCTTGTCTGAACGGTGATTAATTTTACCATTTGAAAGTTAAACAAGTACTTCAAATATTTATGTGTAATGAACAAGAGACGTTCCCTTCAAGAGCACTGTAAACATAAGAGGGCCCTCTCTTATAAAAACCCTTACGTTAAAGGGTTGGTTCCGAAAGAATCAATGCCCGGAATCCATAATGCCATCGGGGAAAAATATACCCGAAGTTGCATACGGAAAAGACGCAAAAATCAAACTTGCGCAAATACTTATTTAAACCCTCATGTAAAAAGGATAATTCTCGGAACCGAAATACTTCGAAGAGAAAGCACCCGAGATTACACACAATAAAGCACGAACAAAATAACACGCGCAGAATACTTAAGCAAGTACGAAGTTAAAGACTTGCAAGAATATTCAAAACACAAATAAGACTCAAACGGTACTTGAGCAAAAAATATGTTTTTATTTACAAGGACGCGTCAGAGTGATAAAGGTACAAAATAGAAAAAGAAAGAAAAAGCTAAGCTGCAGCGTCTCCGGAATCAAGAGGAAGAGAAGTATCTGTATTCCCGGGAGTTGGTTCCACCGATGTCTCAACATTTTTCCTAGCTTGGTCTTCGGCATCATCACCTTCCGATCCCTCTGCAGTTTCCGAAAACTTGAAACCGAAATCAGAAGAACCTGGAGCGTCAAACTGCATCGGGATTCCATTTTTTGCAGCCAATTCAAGCTCTCTGGCCTTAGCAATTTCAAAATCAACATCAATGATACCGGTCTTGGCCTCTTCCAATGTTTTTCTCCCCATACTATACATAGAATAAGTTTTTTCAACAATGAGGGAAGTCGCTAGGCACTTGAGTTCTTCTTTGAGTTGAGTAATTTTGGCGAAAAGGTTTTCCCGGGCGGAACTAGCAGATTCGAGACTAACGTCGAGCTCATGGACAGTTGAATTATAGAGCCTATTATGCTCGATGGTTTTCATGTACTTATCCTCCAACTGGGCATGTTTCTCTACCACAACAACAACCTCTTCGCTTTTGGAGTTTAAGGATGCCTCTAAGTTAATCACTCTGTCAGCGGAGGCAATCTCACGATCGGTTGAAATAGAATGACATCTTGGACTTCAGCCCATTTAACCTTGGCTTCATCAAATCTAATCCTTAGTGGGCCAACTTCTTGGATGGGGGTTATCCCTTCTTACTCACTTTGCTGCAAACGAGCTTCCAAAATATCGGCCTTGGTGGCTCTGTTTTCTAGTTTCGAGAGACGGAGAACAGTCGGATCTCGTTCCGCCAAAAGCTGATCCCGTTCAGAAGTAAGTTGTTCCTCCTCACGAATCAGCCTTTGAAGGCCCTCAGAAGCAAGAAAATTGGCTTGCAAAACAAGAAGAGGTAAAACTCAAAATACATTCATTCAAAAGTAGGGGAAATAACAGAGAAAGAAAGAAATGTACCGTTGTGGCGTTATGCATAGCATTGCTCAACAAACACTCCCCCGAGAGTGTCTGAATATTTTCCCAGTCTTTTTCTAAAGCCAAAGGCTTCAGATAGTTAGCAAGCTCCACCGGCCTCGAAAGAAAGTTGCACCCGGTAGAGACTGAAAGGGTAACACTCCTCCTCCTTTGTGGATCTTCAGAAAGGGAAGCATAATTTTGCCCCAAATTCCCATGAACTGTGGACTGTGGAGGAGGGATATGACGAGCGCAGAACACATACTGAAATATGCTCGCTAGTTAAATATAGTATAATATAATATCATATCCACAAAGATAGAGTTAAACAGTATTTTCGTAGTTTATAGATTGGTAGCTATCCAAGATGATCAACAGTTTAGAATTATGTGATTAAAAACTAAAATTAAATAAGAATCTAGAGTTAATTGACTATGATAATCGCAACAAAAATAAGCAAGGAAGATATCAATGGGAGAAAATAGGGGTTGATTGGATAGGTGCAAGGTAATTGTCTGGGATTTAACTCTAGTTAATTCACTTCTAGTGTTCAAGTGAGTCTCTCGAATTTACTCAATTATTAGTTCAAGCGTTTAGTAGAAACTCCTCTCTCGATTAAGTCTCAACCTCACAATATGAACCAATTTAAGCTCGGTGAAGATATCCAAGAGTTCGTAGTGGATTGGTCTTTAGGAGAACCTCTTTCGATTATCCTCCTAACTAGGTCTAAAAACTAATTCAACTAGCCTCTTTCAATTACTAAGAAGAATTAATGAATTCAACCAACAAGATAATGCAAAGATATCACAAGTATGCCTCTCTCGATTGCATGAACATGTGAATATAGATACAACAATTAAAATACACAAACGATTCAATTCATAAAAACTACAGTTAATATCCATAAACATATATCAATACACCAAATCCATCAATCCCTAAAGAGAACTACTCCATAGATATGGAGTAATTCATCACAAATATAAAGAAAAACATAAAGCGATCCAAACTCTTGTCTTGAGTGAGGACTGAATGATGAATCCTTGTGCTTTCGCTTCTCCCCCCTCCTCCTTAGCCTCATTAGGTCTTAGATGTGTCAAAAGTCCCAAAAATAACATTTTTTCATATATATATATATCAAGTAGGGTCGGGCCCAGACGAAGATACCTTCTCTCTCGTGAAATAGGAAAATACTCTGTAAAAATTGGACAGGCACACCGCATGGGGTGACGCGCCATGCGGGGCATTAGTGGGAAAGTTCAGAGAGTTAAAATCTATCAGGCAGCCGGATAATGTACAAGCGCGGCGCGCCACGCGCTACGGGTGTACACTTTTCTCAGAGTTCGGCTTTTTGCTTCGAGTTTTGACATCCAAACGTGGTATTCGACCCCCTAACACGATCCCAGCTTAATCCCTTGGGCTTTTACTTAGACTTCAAGCTCCAAATAGCTCAAATTATCTCCATAACATTTACATAGCTCGGAATTCTCCTACAAGGCATAAAATACACAATTAGTGTATAACACTAGCGATTAAAGCTCAAACTCAATTAAAGTGCAGTAAATTAGAGTGCAATAAGCGACTAAAATTCGAGATTATAGCCTACCATCAATACCCTACACTTAAACCATTGCTCGTCCTCGAGCAATCAAACTACACTTCATATAGACACGACCTTTTTTAAATAACTCTCATAACTCATCAAACCAATAATATCTAAAATAGATTAAGCACAATAACGTAACATCATAACCTCAAAATTTGACTCAAAAGCACCACACATTATTTATAACCCGCTCACTTACTCTAACATAGAGGTCAACAACATTATCTTTCCTTCATGAATCAAGTGCCCTCACTAGGGGTGTTCATGGTTCGGTTTGGGTCGACTTGTCCCTAAAAAAAAACCAAACCAAGTAAGTCGGTTTTTCAAATATTGGAACCAAACCAAACCAATTAAGTCGGTTTTTTATCAATTCGGTTTTTGTCGGTTTTTCGGTTATTTATCGGTGTTTTCTTAAATATGAGACATACACTACCAAACGCATATTCCGGCGACTACATTTTCAACGTAACACTATCAAACTAGTTGCTCTTTGAGAAATCTATCATTTACCAAGATATATTGATGATAATTGACTCAAATAGTGATGAATAATTTAAGTACTCAATTAAAAATCGATTATTTTTAATATAAAATAAATTCTTGTACTTAACAAAAGAAAACTACCAATCAAACTAGAAGACAAAGAATTAGATTATTATAATAGCAAAGAACTAGACCAAAAATGCAAATGACTAATATGTACCATAAAATTTCAGAAACTTTATATAAAAATATACATATATATAGGTGTAATAATAAATTTATATAGCTACTTTTATAGTGGGTTTGGTTTGATTTTTTTCAGTTATTTTTTTATTAAAACCAAAATCAAACCAAAATTTGATCGATTTTTAAAATTTAAAACAAAAACCAAACCAAACCTAAAAAGTATCGTTTTTTTTAGTCGGTTTGGTTCGATTTTCGATTTGGTTCGGTTTTTCGATTTTTTATGAACATCCACAGTAGAAAGTCGTTCCACACACCATATAAATTAAGAACAATTAGGAACTCAAGATAAAAAGAATTCACTCACTCTCATAAATAACATTCATATGCCACGAAAGATGCACTATAGGCTTGCCCGTAGTGTACTACTCAACTAATCGAGCTCATTCAGTCAAGGATCAAGTAGGACTTTAATTGGTTGTAATGTAGGCTGCGGGACGGGTAGGATACATTTAGATATAAGAGTGACTACACCTCCCTAAGCACTTTAATATATATATTTTATTGTTCAAAACCCCACACTTATGTCAAACCATAACTCTACTTTCACATCAATATACATTAACTCCCAACTTCTTTAAGCACAATTACATCAAAAGTTACCACTATCAAAGAATATTTTTGCACAACAATACAATAATTTTTCCTTTTCCTATTCAATTCAAGTGGCTCTTACTTACTTTTTTTTTTAAAACAAGTGCACATTTCTCCTTAATTCATTAGTTCCACTCAAAAGCCAAACCAACCACCCACACTTCAACTTTTGCAAAGTTCATATCAAATTCAAGTGCTCACGGGAGGTAAATGATTCAAATATATGGTCAATTTAAACAATTGGGTAAATCTTGTAGTGTGGTTGCCAAAGAAACATGATTACAGGCTCAAAAGGGGTAACTAAGATACATAACAATTAGGTGGCTAAAATCATACAACTGGTTCAACAAAGAAATGCCTAAATCACTTCCAAGACTGAACAAAATTACTATTTCGCTTTACAAACACACGGGGCAAGTTCTAGGCATCAAATGCAATGCACAGAATATACAAAACCTCACACTCACATGGCACATAAATCACTCAGGATTGGACTCATCAAGACACTCTAGTCAAAGCAGTTAAGCAAAGTTAAAATCATACAATTTAAGGTGCTTATGCAAGAGTCAAAAACTGAGCCTAAGCGTCACAACTAAAACACTCACTATTTTCAAGGTATAATAGAGTCGAGAGATATTGCTTTCAATTCAAAACACAGCACAAGGTTCCCTACTACTAACAAAAATTAAAAATTAACTACACCCAGTTCAAACAAAACCCTTGGAAAAGAACCGCGACACAAAGAAAAACTAAGGGAAAATTATTACACTACCTAACAAAATAATTTTTTTTATCTTTTTCTTTCGACTTTAATCCCTCAAGAAACCCGTCGAATGATATTCATCGTCGGGAAAAGTTGAAATTTTTAAATTTTTATGGTTTTTCTCATTTTTCTATCTCCCATTGCTAAAACAACAAAACCAAATTATTAACTCAAATACATACAACATACAATTTTTCCCACCCCACACTTTAAGTTGTGGCATGTCCCCATGACACACAACTAAAAATTATAAGACAAAGGAAACTTCCCTGAATTTTTAGTCGGGCTCTCAGTCGAAGTCGGGCTTCATTCCACGCGACCAATGCACACATCCATGCATACAGCTTCTTCTCAACCTTCTTGGGGTACACCCCACACTTATCTTTTCCAATCACTGAAGCCTTCTCATTCGAACTCTTCACTTTTTACTCAATACTTGCAGCTGGCTTCTCCTTTATCACCCCCGTCTCTATATTCATCTCGAATGTCACAGTCTTCCCACCCACTCTAAGCATGAGTTTTCTATCATGTATATCCAATATTACGCTACCTGTTGCTAATAATGGTCTTCCTAAGATAAAGGGGGCCTCTTTGTTCTCTTCCATCCTCACGACTATGAAATCTACAGGAAATACAAACTGATCTACCCAAACTAAGACATCTTCCACTATCCCCTCAGGTATGATAGTTGTTTGGTCTGCCAGCTGCAAAGAAATTGGTGCATACCTTATCTCTCCAAGCTCATTCTCCAGTTTCCTGTAAATAGACAAAGTCATTAAATTAATTGAGGCACTGGAATCACACAAAGACTTATCAAAATTAAGAGTGCCTAACGAGCAAGGTATAGTAAAACTTCCTAGATCTCCACACTTTTGTGGGAGTTTGTTTTGCAAGATTACATTGCAATGCTCTAAGAGCTTGACTGCTAATATTTCTTCTATCTTTCTCTTTTTTGTCAGGATTTCCTTCAAGAATTTGACATAAGCTGACATTTGTGAAAGCACTTATGTGAATGGCAAGTTTACATTAACCTGTCTCAACATATCTAAAAATTTCTCAAATTGGTTGTCCAGCTTTTCTCTATATAGCTTTTGGAGAAAATTTAGAGCATGCATGTGCTCGCTCTCATTCCGATCTTCCTTTATCGAATTCTCTTCCTTCTTCTTTTTCTCAGTTCCCTTCTTGCCTTTCCTCTTCTTATCAACTTCATTTTTCAACTGCTCCCCACTTTCTTTTTCATGTGCCACCTCTTTTTGGATAGGGTGGGCTCTTTCAACACTTGTCCGCTTCTCAGAGTTACAACATTCACCGTTTCTTTGGATTTTTTTCCAATATCATCTAGTAGAGTACCTGAGATCCTTTCAGACAATATGGTGGCAATTTATCCCACTTGCTTTTCCAAGTTTCGCAACCATGTACCAAGTTCTTTGATGGCTGATCCATGAGCATCTGATCTCCCATCTGTCTTGACAATAAAATACTTCATCAGATATTCTAGCCCAGGCTGATTGGATTGTTGAGGTTGAAACTGCTGCCTTTGCTAATTTTGGAAGCCTGGAGCTTCTTGTCCTTGAAATCTGGAGTTGTTTTGTTACCAGGTGAACTCCATGAAAAACCAGGGTGCTTCTGACCCATTGCATTGAAGTTATAATTCCCCATAGCGTTTACTTCCTCAGTTGAGGCCTGACACTCATAAGTAGGGTGTCCTCTTCCACATATAGCACAAGCTGCATGATTCTCACTTTGTATAGAAGCTAAGGTCAGCTTCCTTATCTCTTTCACCATGGCATCAAGTTGTAGCTGCACATATGTGTTAGCATCAACCTAGTGAACACCGTTTGCCCTTCTTCTTTCAGCACTTTCAGAGGGCCACTGATTTGCATCTTCAGACAATTCATCGATTATAATGACTATCTCCTCTGGTGTCTTTTTCATCAAAGGGCCTCCAGTTGCATTACTCAATATTCTAGAGGCCGGTGTCAAACCATCCCAAAAATCCTGAAGTTACATCCAGAGTTCAATTCCGCTATGTTGACACGTTCAAACTAATTCGTTGAACCTCTCCCACGCTTCAAACATAGTTTAAGTATCTTTCTGGCAGAATTTATGGATCTCTCTTCTAAACTTGCCCGTCTTAGCTAAGGAGAAATAATTATTAAGAAATTTTCTGGTCATCTCCTCCCATGTTCTAATTGATCCATGGGCCAAGCTTCGAAGCCACTGCTTTGCATCGTCTTTGAGAGTGAAGGGGAATGCCCTTAAGTACACTGCATCTTGTGACACACCATTATATTGAAAGGTGTTCATAATTTACTCGAAGTCCATTAGATGTGTATTTAGATCTTCGTTTGGCTTCCCTCTGAAGACACAATAATTCTGAAGAGTTTGGAGCAACCCTTGCTTCAATTCGAAATTGTTTGCAGCCACTGGAAGTGGTCTAACACTTGATAAGCCTTGGTTGTAAACCAGTCTAGCATAATCGCCAAGTGGTCTCCCAGCACCCAAAGGTTGATTCTGAATAACTCTCCGAGCTCTCTTCTCCTCATAGATAAGTTGTGCATTCCGAAGAGCATCTTCCTCCGCATCTTGTGCAGCTTTTTCCTGTTGTTGGACGGCCTCTCTTGCAGCCAAATCAACATTATCATCATCTCCCGCCATAATTTCTTTGGTTAAGGATTGCCCAACCTTCTCTATATTCTCACGAAGATTTCTTTCCTTCCTCAGTTGTCGCAGTTGTTTCTCGATTTCTGGTTCGTATGGTAGCACTTCCTTCCCAGAAGATCGAGTCATGCACCAACATAACCTGCAGCCTGCGCACAGTCAAAGAACACCGGGCATAAAAAGGGGAAAATAAAATAAAATAAAATAAAATTTTCAGAACTAGCACTACAAACTATTTCAAACACTATTGATTGCCAATCCCAGGCAACTACGCCAAAATTTGACAAGCACGGAACACACACTAATATATGCTCGCTAGTCGAATATAGTATAACATAATATCGTATCCACAGAGATTAGAGTTAAACAGTATTTTCGTAGTTTATAGCTTGGTTTCTATCCAAGATGATCAATAATTGAGAATTATGTGATTAAAAACTAAAATTAACTAAGAATCTAGATCTAATTGACTATGGCAATCGCAACAAAAGTAAGCAAGGAAGATATCAATGGGAGAAAATAGGGGTTGATTGGATAAGTGCAAGATAATTATCTGGGATTTAACTCTAGTTAATTCACTTCTAATGTTCAATCGAGTCTCTCGAATTCACTCAATTATTAGTTCAAGCGTTTAGTAGAAACTCCTCTCTCGATTAAGTCTCAACCTCACAATGTGAACCAATTTAAGCTAGGTGAAATATGCAAGAATTCATATTGGATTGATCTTTAGGAGAATCTCTCTCGATTATCCTCCTAACTAGGTCTAAACAATAATTCAACTAGCCTCTTTCAATTACTAAGAAGAATTAATGAATTCAACCAACAAGATAATGCAAAGATATCACAAGTATGCCTCTCTCGATTACATGAACATGTGAATATAGATGCAACAATTAAAATACCCAAAACGATTCAATGCATAAAAATTAGAGTTGATATCCATAAACAAATATCAGTACACCAAATCCATCAATCCCTAAAGAGAACTACTCCACAGATATGGAGTAATTTATCACAAATATAAAGAAATATATAAAGCGATCCAAACTCTTGTCTTGAATGAGGATTGAATGATGATTCCCTTGTGTTTTCGCTTCTCCCCCTCCTTCTTAGCCTCCTTAGGTCTTAGATATGTCAAAAGTCCCAAAAATAACATTTTTCCATGTATTTATACCAAGTAGGGTCGGGCCAGATGAAGATAACTTCTCCTGCGCGAAATAGGAAAATACTCTGTAAAAATTGCACATGCGCTTTTTGCTTCGATTTTTGACATCCAGACGTGGTATTCAACCCCCAAACACGATCCCAGCTTAATCCTTTGGGCTTTTACTCATACATCAAAGCTCCAAATAGCTCAAATTAGCTTCATAACATTTACATAGCTCGCAATTCTCCTACAAGGCATAAAATACACAATTAATGCAGAACACTAGCGATTAAAGCTCAAACTCAATTAAAGAGCAGTAAATTAGAGTGCAATAAGTGACTAAAATGCGAGATTATAGCCTACCATCAGGATACCTTCTTCATGATCAGGTGTGTCCGATGGAAATGATGTAGCAACCGCTGTTTGAAGGGTGGACGAAGATGGAAATGATGTAGCAGTTGTTAGTGATGGTGAATGTGAAGATGAAGCTGATGGAGTTGAAAAGTGTGAAGAATCTGCATCAAATGCAATGCTAGTTGTTTGATGCTCGCCAACCAAAGATAGCACGGACCCGGTACTCTACCTTTCAGTACCGAGCACAACAATTGGGGCCCGAGAACAGGAGTTGACATTATCTACCAAATCAAATTCTCCCCAACGTGCCGAGACATCATCCTCGGTTGGTATGACTGTCTCAACAGGTTGAGCGTCCTGTTGAGATAATGAGGATCGTCACCTTCTATGTAAAGAAGCTCCCTCATCATTAGCTTCTTCATCATCATCGATCATCACAGTGTCTATGACCGGCCCGGAAGGAGGACCAATCATCATCGCCACCGAAGATGACTCGAGAGTATCAACCTTTGCCCTCTTATTCTTTTCTCCGACCATAGAGGAACGTAATTTTTTTGGTTGCTTTTTCTCTAGCCGGGGACTCCGTAAAGAAACGTTTGCGCCCGAAGCAAGCCCGTATACGCCTGTTCGAGTAAGTGCCTCCTGAAGCAGCCTTGCCGCATCAGCAGGGTCAAACAAAACATCCTCCTCGGGGACATTAACTGAGCCCGCAGGTAGACCTAATTTCGTGAGCAAGCCAGAAGGGTTCGATCAAATTCTTCATATACAAAAAGTGGAAAAGAGGTAAATTAAAGTTACCATGAGTTTTGTCCTTCCACACGTATTTAATGGACAATTCTTTCCACAGACGGTTTTCAGGCATTGTAATGTCCAAGATCTTCTAAACCCACCGGTCCAAACCTTCTATCACCAGCGGGATCCTCTGAGTTGCTATAACAAATGAAGGTTGAACGATCAATACAAGCATGAAAGAATATTTAGTAAGAAAAGATGTATTAAAGAGAACTTACGAGAGCGATTCCAAGCAACCAGAAAGAATGATGTCGTTGTTAGAATAATGTCACTGGTGGAAATTGTAACGATTCGTTCCATCCACCCACAGTTGTTGTTGTCGTCTAGACAGCAAAGCATGGTGGCCACGCTTGCAATGGTTTATCATTCCACCGCGGAAAATTTTGGGGGAATAAAGATTCATCATATGAGCTAGGGTTAGCTCCTCTCCAGTTTCTAGGCACAAACGCCGAAGGCAGGCGACCGTCCTCTACACCGAAGGACTTAACTGTGCCAAACATACTTGATAGTGAAGGCAAAACTCCTGCAATCACGGAATCAAGCTCCCGTTCAAAACAAATGCACAAAGTAAATGGATACGTGAAAAAATATGTAAACCCTTCCCTGGGAAGGGTCATTCGCTCCGATAGGTCAAGAGCAATGATGTCCAACTCATGGCAGAGGCAGTCCTCCTTCATAGCAGGAATACTGGAAGGGCAAATAGAAGAAAGGTATCTACTAACAGCCCATGTGCGAGGGTTAGCAGTAGGAAATTTCTCTTCAAAATCCTTTGAAGTACTAATCCTTCTTGGGATGATGGAACCCGCTGTTGGAGGAACGAAATCCTCAGTTTTGTTCTTGCCATTTGAAGAACCAGCACGTTTTGAAGAGGAAGCCATTGAATAAAAGGAAGGAAAATTTATGGTTCGAAGAAGTTTCTAGTTTGAAGAAGATCAGAGGAAAGTTGGGAAATAAAATGCAAATTAGAAGTTTGAGAGATTATGAAGTACATAAGAGAAGGATGATGCGTATAACTAAAGTTTTGGCGGCTAAATTCATGGCCATGATTACCTAGATAATCGACAAAAGGCGTGCTAAATCATGGGAAGACACGTTTTTGGGGCATTTAATGCGGAGAGACATGCGTCTAATCAACTATTAGTGGCCTTCAAAAGGAATTATAGCGCCAAAAGAGTATTTCTACCAACTTTTCGGGAACACAAAGTTATGTCACGGGAAAGCAGAAGGACTATTTGTATAGGAAAAAATACGACATGTCACGTGGCCTCTTAAAGGAAGGACACGTGGAACACAAGATGGAGATGACCACCGAACATAGCTATTCCGCTATTACCGGAAGGAATAACGATCATAAAAGGAGTATTAAATGTTTTGCGCCCGGTAACATTTAATACAAAATATTTTGCAGCATTAAGGATGATGTCCCGTTACAAGGAATTTGGCATTTATGTCTAATGTTATATCTTCATCAATGACCCTCATAATTGATATTAAAGAAGGGAATGATCCTAGGACTTCCTTCCTAGGCATATCTATAAATAGAGAAAGATCAAGCTCTCCGTTCAAAGAAAACGCACCCAAAGTAAATGGATACGTGAAAAAATATGTAAACCCTTCTCTAGGAAGGGTCACTCGCTCCGATAGGTCAGGAGTAATGATATCCAACTCATGGCAGCGACAGTCCTCCTTCACAGCAAGAATACTGAAAGGGCGAATAGAAGAAAGGTATCTACTAACAACCCATGTGCGAGGGTTAGCAGTAAGAAATTTCTCTTCAAAATCCTTCGAAGTACTAAGACTTCTTGGGATGATGGAACCCACTGTTGGAGGAATGAAATCCTCGGCTTTGTTCTTGCCATTTGAAGAACTAGCACATTTTGAAGAGGAAGCCATTGGAATAGAAGGAAGTAAAATTTCTTGGTTCGAAGAAGTTTCTAGTTCGAAGAAGATCGTAGGAAAGTTGGAAAATGAAAATGCAAATTAGAAGTTTGAGAGATTATGAAGTACATAAGAGACAGATGATGCGTATAATTAAAATTTTGGCGGCTAAATTCATGGCCATGATTACCTCGATAATCGACAAAAGGCATGCTAAATCATGGGAAGACACGTGTTCGGGGCATTTAATGCGGAGAGACAGGCGTCTAATCAACTGTTAGTGGCCTTCAAAAGGAATTATAGCACCAAAAGAGTGTTTTTACCAACTTTCCGCTAACACAAAGTTATATCACCGGAAAGCATGAGAACTATCTATATAGGAAAAAATACGACATATCACGTGGCCGCTTAAAGGAAGGACGCGTGGAACACGAGATGGAGATGGCCACCGAACATAGCTATTTCGCTTATCACCGGAAGGAATAACGATCATAAAAGGAGTATTAAATATTTTGCGCCCGGTAACATTTAATACGGAATATTTTGCAGCATTAAAGATGATGTCCCGTTATAAGGAATTTAGCATTTATGTCTAACGTTATATCTTCATCAATGACCCTCATAATTGACATTAAAGAAGGGCATGATCCTAGGACTTCCTTCCTAGGCATATCTATAAATAGAGAGCTCAGTTATCATTGTAAGGACACGAATTTTCTGGCCAACTTATGTTACATTCTATACAACATTTTAATACAATTCGATTCTCTCGCTTTTGACCTTATCATTATTGTGCCCGAAAACCTTGTTCCCGGACTCATTAGCTCTACTATTTCATCTACATTCTAAGGCTAAGTAATTCATATTTCATCAGTTATTTCATTACCTTTTGGATCAAATTAATTCACTTGTCTAGAAATCACGAACAAATTCAACTGTACCGTTTTTCGGGTAAACAAATTTTTCTTAAAGAATATTTATTGTTTAAAGGAGAAGTATAATTATGTAGGACTGTTTAGCATAACTTGGAAAAAGAAATATTTCTTTCGATAAATATATCTGTTTGGGAATCACTCTAAGTGCAAATATTTTCTTGCCTTATTTACATTTTGACCACTAACTTCATTGATGGACCCGTTTTTCTTTTTAAATCCTTTTTAGCTTACTCTTCAAAGAATTGATATTACACTTTTATATTCTCTTTGTACAAGTTTTGAGAGTGCTATTCCTAAAAATAGAGTCAAGTAGGGGTGGGCGTCGGCCGGTTCGGTCGGTTATTATGAAAGTACGGCTTGGTTCATCGATTTTCGGTTTTTTAATATTAATAACCAAATCAAACTAAAGTATTTACGGTTCAATGCGATTTTTTTAAAGTTTGGTTCGGTTATTTCCGATTTATTTTTTCAGTTTCAAATGGTTGTAGGAATAACAAATATTTACGGTTTATAGGAACATCAATAAACAAGGCTGGAATTTATTTGCTTTTCGTCCAGCCCAACAGCAAATTGTCATTTTAACTTTTGAGAAAGACAGCCCAGCAAATTGTCATTTAGTTGCTGTTCGTCCAGCCCAGCAACAGAGAAAGACAGTGGCAGACAGCAGTCTAACACAAGTTTTGCTGACAATAACACTCTAATTTGAAACTACACTATAAATGAAAACGAGAATAGACTATAGAGAACAAGCACACGGAGAGCAGGGAGGCGTTCAGTGGCATTAGTGCAAACAGAACACCTAAGTAGCAAAATACCGCACAGTTCAACAGTGGCAAACTAGTCCAAAACAGTTTAACACAGTGGCAAATCTAGCAGCTACCAAAGTCCAAAATAAGTCTGGAAATACCATCACCAAACAACAAAACAGTGGCAAACTAGTCACAACCCACAAGCCACAAAGTAAGTCTAGAAAATGATACTTAAAGACTTAACTACGAATCACTGGATGCGGCATGAGACACTTCTTAATATGCTTCACTAAGCCATAAGTGCCATAATACTTTGGATGACAATTATAAACTCGACCACAATGAAGATACTTTGCTTTGCGGGCTTCTTCATTTACTTTAACTAGCTCAAAATGTTCCCAAATAGGCGATCTAGCTTTAGGACCACGAGGCATAGTTGAACCTACAAAAAAAATTAGAAAATTTCACAAGTTAATAAAATATTTTTAATTAAAAATAACAAAAGAATATCATAAAACAAGCAAATCTTTAAACTTACCATTTGTTCAAACTATGCATCAACAATGCTAGTATCTCTTTCAACAATGCAAGTTTCTCTTCCGCTCGTTGCAATATCTAAATATAATTTGATAAAGTGTGTCATTTAAACTTACAAAGTAAACTAATTTTCATTAAAACACTCATATAACGCAAAATCTGACCAAGTTCAATTTGCTCAAGAAACTCCAAATCTTCTTCAACATTAATAGGAGTACCCTTACATCTAAATCAATCTTAAACACAAACAAGACTTTGCACCGACCGAGGAGTCAATGAACTCCTAAATGAATCAAGAATGCGGCCACCGATGCTAAATGTACATTCTGATGCAACACTTGAAATTGGAATGGCTAATACATCACGAGCTAGCTCAGATAGAATAGGAAATCAGGACGCATTAATTTTCCACCAGTCTAAGATTTTAAAGTCATCAGAATCATCAGACAATGGCTCTTGTCCTTCACCAATATATCTTTCCAACTAAGATTTAGCACCTACACTTCCGGAGTCTTCTTTTGCCTTATCAACAATTGCTTTGTTCTCACAGATTTTGTTCTCACATTCCCACTAGATGGCTCAAATTTGTCACCAGATGAAGTAGATTTAGATGGAGATGATTGAAGATAACATCCTTTGGAATATTTTTTTTGATACTCCCCAAACAAAGAATTCAAATAAGCATCCACTTCGGCAGTTAATTTCTTCCCTGGTCCCTCCCCGAACATTTTCTCAAGTGCAAAACCAACATACTCTAATTTGTTATGAGGATCTAATACAAAAGCAATGAATATTATTTTATTCATCCTTTCCGGTTCACCCCAATATTTTTTAAACTTTTCTTTCATCTTCCCTGCCATCTTACTCAAATTAGTATCATCACTAGTTAAACAAGCTTTCAAATGACTATCAAACTCACATATATCCTCAAAATGATAATTAGAAGTAACATAACGTGAACCTGAAACTTTTTCGGTGAGCTCGTGAAATCTTTCAAGAAACTTTATCACGTTTTTCACATTCATCCAATCATCACATACAAATGGACCTGCAACATTCCATCTTCACAAACATGCGTACAAAGATGAGTAGAAAATCCATCATCAAAAAGATGAAGCTTGTCAAAGGCCTTCTCAAAGTTTTGCGTCGTTTCCAATATCAAGTATGTGGAATTCCACCTTGTAGGAACATCCAAACACAATGTTTTGCTACATTCTACCTCTTGATGTACACAACATTCCCTAAACTTTAAGGTCCTTTGCAGAGATGATCTCACATACCTCACAGCTTGTCTAACACGTTTTACAGAAACATCAATTTCCTTCAAACCATCTTGCATAATTAAATTAAGTATGTGAGCCATGCATCTCACATGAAGATGTTTACCACTCATCGAATTAGTTTTCCACATATCCAGTTGTTTAGACAATTCTTTGACCGTGGCATCATTCGAAGAAACATTATCAACAGTAACAGTGAATACCTTATCCAATTTCCATTCAAGCAAACAATTACCAATAATTTTTGCCATTTCGTCACCCTTATGACTAGAGATAGGGCAAAAATTTAGTATTCTTTTATGCAACACCCAATCTCTATCAATAAAATGACCCGTCAAATACATATAGTTAATTCTTTATAACGAAGTCCATGTGTCTGTGGTAAGGCAAATTTTTGGTTTTACTTCTCTGAAATTTTTCATTAGTGTAAGCCTTTCTTCATTGTAAACTTGAAAACTGTCACGACCCAAAATTCCCACCTTCGGACCGTGATGGCGCCTAACATTTCACTTGCTAGGCAAGCCAACGTTAGAATAATATTAACCAATTTTTAAACAATCTTTAAATTATTAATAATCAAGGAAACAAAAGCGGAAGCAAAGTTTGAAATATAGTGAAATAATCCATAAAAATAATGGTGTCTAAATACCATCCCAGAATTGGTGTCACAAGTGCACGAGCTTCTAAAATAAATACAAATAAAAGTCTGAATAAAATAAAGCTGTCTGGAAATAAACACACAACTAAAGTAAAATAGACGGGGACTTCAAAACTGCGGACGCCATGCAGTTATACCTCAAGTCTTCTCTGGTAGCTGAAATTCGAGCAAGTCTATGGTACGCCGTTGGGACCAACTCTAAAATCTGCACAAGAAGTGCAGAGTGTAGTATCAGTACAACCGACCCCATGTACTGGTAAGTGCTGAGCCTAACCTCGACGAAGTAGTGACGAGGCTAAGGCGGTTCACTTACATTAACCTGTACGCAATATTGATAACAACAACAAATAATAAAAAAAAAAATCAGGTAACTCATTTATAATAATTGAAGCCAACTCAGCAGTCATAATCCATTATTATTTCAACTAATTCTATTGCAGCGTGCAACCCGCTCTCACAATATATTCACTTTCGGTTCTGTTGCGGC
>AWOL01S0014790.1:31261-59717 GCA_000715115.1 Nicotiana otophora
AGAGAGAGAGAGAGAGAGAGAGAGACTTTTAAATAAGTCTATTGCGGCGTGCAATCCGATCCCCCAATATTGACTTTTAATAAGTCTGTTGCGGCGTGCAACCCGATCCTCCAATATTAACTTTTTAACAAGTCCGTTGCGGTGTGCAACCCGATCCTCCAATATTAACTTTTAATAAGTCTGTTACGGCGTGCAACCCGATCCTCCAATATTTCCATTTCAATCAATTCTTATAGAAGAAATTCCCCAATAAACGCAACAATTAATATAAAATCATAAGACAACAAGCATACAACAATTATAATTTAATTATGAAACAAACAATGACAATTAACAATTCATTATAGAAATCAGGGAGAAAATAGGCAGTTTAATATTTAATATGCTAAATGTCAAATAACAATTAAAACACATAATTCAAATAGCACGTAACAGTTAATGCAGGAATTCAAGAATTAATATTTTGACAAAGAATAAGATAGAAATAATTATTATAATAATTAATTTATGATTAAAAATAATTTATGATTTTTCAAGTAAACAAGCAAATAATTAATTTGACGATGTATAGACACTCGTCACCTCACCTATACGTCGTTCACATGCAATTCACATAACAAATAATTTAATGGTTCTATTCCCTCGAGTCAAGGTTAATCCCGACACTTACCTCGCTTTGCAAATTCCAATCAATTATTCAACCACGACTTTTCCTTTTAAATTTACCTCCTAAAGCTTCAAATCTATTCACAAACAATTCAATATATTCAATACTAATCATAGGAATTAATTCCATATGAGCTTACATATTTTTCGGATAAAAATCTGAAATTCATTAAAATATTCGACAGTGGGACCCACATCTCAAATCCCGGAAAAACTTACGAAATTCGAACACCCGTTCCGATACGAGTTCAACCATATAAAATTTGTCCAATTCCGATATCAAATGGACCTTCAAATCTTAAATTTTTCTTTTTGGAAGATTTTATAAATATCTGATTTTTCTTCCATAAATTCATGGATTCATGATATAAATGAGTATGAAATCATGAAATATAATCAATATAGGATAAGGAACACTTACCCCAATTTTTTCCGTGAAAATCTCCCCAAAATCGCCGTACCCGAGCTCAAAAATGGGAAAGAATTGAAAATGGGTCGAAACCCCATTTCCAGAACTTAAGTTCTGTTTCTGGGATTTTTACCCTTCGCGAACGCGGTCAGTGCCTCGCGTTCGTGAAGCACATTTTTGTGCTGCCAAAACTTTGCTCTTCGCGAACGCGAAGCCTTGCCAAATTTACCCTTCGCGAACGCGATACACCCTACGCGAACGCGAAGCTTTAACGCTTGGTGCCCGGCCAAGCCTCGCCTTCTACGCGAATGCGAACGCTTCCACGCGTTCGCGATGAACACTGCCCTCTTTCTTTCGCGAACGCGTCCCCCTCTTCGCGAACGCGAAGAGTAAATTTCACCTGCCTCCAGTTTCTTCTTCGCGAATGCGAGCCACCTATCGCGAACGCGAAGAAGGATACCAGAAGCAGATTTCTACAGTTTTTCCCAAGTCCAAAAATGGTCCGTTAACCACTCGAAATCAACCTGAGCCCTCGGGGCTCCAAACCAAACATGCACCCAAGTCCTAAAACATCATACGAACTTGCTCGCGCGATCAAATCGCCAAAATAGCACCTAGAACTATTCGGACACTAAATCAAAGGAAGTTTTCAAGAAAACTTCAAAACTTATATTTTTACAACCGGACGTCCGAATCACGTCAAATCAACTCCGATTTTTACCAAATTTGGCAGACAAGTCATAAATATTATATTGGACCTATACCGAGCTCCGAAACTAAAATACGGACCCGAGATCAATAAATCCAACATCAGAAATTTCTTAAAACTCATTAAGCTTTCAAGCTTTTAATTTTTCATCAGAATTCCATATCTCGAGCTAGGGACCTCGGAATTTGATTCCGGGCATACGCCCAAGTCCCAAATCATGATACGGACCTACCGAAATTATTAAAATACTGATCCGGGTCTGTTTGCTCAAAATGTTGACTAAAGTTAATTTAGTTGAGTTTTAAAACTCTATTTCACATTTTAATCCATTTTTTACATAAAAACTTTCCGGAAAATTGTACGGATTGTGCACGCAGGTCGAGGAATGATTCTTTTCGAGGTCTTAGAACACAGAATTATTTATTAAATTTAAAGATGATATTTTGGGTCATCACAAAAATAATCCCTTGTAATTGTCCTACGAGAAGGAACATTAAATTGAGGTTGGGTTGTGCTCATAAACTTCTTAAAGCCTTTCTTTTCAACAAAACTAAAAGGTAATTTCTCCGTAATTACCATCTCAACTAAAGCCCTCCTAACTAGTTCTTGTTCAAATTTTCAAAGTACCCCACTATTAATTTGCCCATCCTTTTGTAAACACAATTGTGTTTGAGTATTATCAGCTTTCTGTGGTATTTTTGGACACTTCTTTAAATGAGTATTCAATGATGTTGTTCCATTCAATCGTGAATCAGCCTTATAATTACGACCACAATGTCTGTACTTTGCTTTATCACCTCCATTATCATCTTTAAACTTTTCAAAATGATCTCAAGCATTGTACGGATTTTCTTTTTTTTGGGGGGCCTTGACTAGTTTCAACTGAATTTATAGGTGAAGATGTCATTTCGCTTTCAGATGAACCCACCTCACTTACTCTACTTTCAACTTCTGCCATCTATAGAAAATCGAATGAAAATAGAATTAAGGTCGGAACTCATATAAGTCTATAACAAATAGACACTACAAGAAATCATAGCTACGACGACATTTATTTAGCGACATATATAATAAATATCGAAAAAAAACTAATTCGTTGATATTAAGATTTTGGTAAGCATTTTTCTATTCTAATCCGTTGTTCACTGGATTAAATTTCTGGTTAACTGCCTTTAAACTATTTTACACGAGGTTAAAGTTTGCACTTCCTTTGATTCATCTTTTCATGTTGAACTGATTTTGTACTGGTCGTGGTGAGATTATTAACATTATTTGGCTGTTCAATCGTTCTTACTGCTATAAAACCTTGAATCCATTTACTAGTACATACAACATTCATCAAACGATTATGTGTAGATACTAATTTTCCTATGTTCATAAGTGGAAACATGTTGTTTAATCTGTACCTTTCTCTTTTAACTTTAGAGTTTATTTACATTACTTATTTATTGTAGTGGTATGTAAAACAAATCATTTGCTTTTTAGGTTGGCCATCTACCTGGAAACCTCCTTTGACAGAAACATCCAAGCACCTTTCTCTTTTAACTTTAGAGTTTATTTACAATACTTATTTATTGTAGTGATATGTAAAGCAAATCCTTTGCTTTTTAGGTTGGCCATCTACCTGGAAACCTCCTTTGGCAGAAACATCCAAGCACCTTATTATTTTATTAGTGTACTTGATTGCTTTTTAAAATTTTGAGAGAAATTGTGGTGCTTAATACTAAAGTAAAGCTGTCCATACGTTAGACCCGATTTTGAAATATACTGAAGTGAAAGACTAAGATAGTGAAACATTTTCTTTCTTCATACACAAAAGAATAATAGTGAGACTAATTGAAAATCAACATAATTAAAAGACTAATAGTGAGACTAATTGAAAATCAACATACACAAAAGACTAAGACATTTTCTTTCTTCATAACTTAGAAGAACTCGCACTAACCTGAGGATGAAGGATGAGCGACGAGCTGAGGAAGAAGGCGCCACAGTCGAGCTGAGGAAGAAGGCACAGAACTCACAGGAACTCAGAAGAAGTCGCAGCAGTCGGCGACGACGAGTCGAGCAGTCGGCGTCTCGGTGATGACGAGTCGCATCAGTTGCAGGCTCGCAGCAGTCGCACAGGAAGAAGGAAGAACCGAAGAGGCGAACTTTTCAATTGATGTAGGTTTGGGAACCCTAAATTTAATTCTTTATTTAGGTTTGGGAAATGAGAACTGGGAAGTGACTAAGTGTAATGTGTATTAGTGATTTAGTCAATTGTAACCGATGAGTTTGGGTATTAGACAGACTATCAGTAAGTTTGGGTTTGGGTAAACTAAATTGGGCTTCAAAGTTCAAATAGATATTGGGTTTCAGCCTAAAATGGGTAATAACTAATACCCAAAATTTCGTTTATTCGGTTAAACCGAAAACCGAAACACCAAAACACCAAAATCGTAAACCGCACCGCAAAACTGAAAATTAATAACTTAAAAATCGTGCACCGACCGAAAAACCGATTAAACCAAAACCGAAAAATCAAAATTCACGGTTCGGTCGGTTTTTTCGGTTCGACCGCTATTATGCCCACCCCTAGAGTCAAGGACCCAAAACATCTTCGTAGTGAGTCTCTTCTTACCTTTCTTTTCTTTATTATTTTTCCTTTATATTTTAAGCATTGCAGCGATCAGCTAACGTCAATTATGATTTCAAGATATTAACTTCTTGAATCAAATTTTATTATTTTAATTTGATATTATTTTTCAGCTAAAATTTGATAACATTGAGAAAATAGTACAAGTAGAAGATATACTTTAATGATATATCTATCTAGATTAAGAAAATTAATTATTTCCAGAAACGTATATTGCTTATAGAATAATGTTAACAATTCTTACTGTCGCCTCAACGGAAAAGAGTTTTTCAAAATTAAAACTAAGAATATCTTACCTAAGATCAATTGAAAAAGAGTTATTAGAAGAAATCGGCTATAAAAAAATAATTTTGCATCTAATAATTTTAACGACAAATTTAATGCCTCTTATTAAAGTTTGGTTTTAGGCCAACAATTTTATCTATCCGCGCGTTTAATTTGGGTTAGGAGCGACACAATCCCACACCGTAAACCCTCACACAGACGATCCTACCTTTCCACAAATGCCTGAAAGGCCGAAACCCCTCTCTTCTTTTGAAAAACACAAAAGCCTCGTCGTCGACTCTCCTTTCTCTCTGTAAAAAAAAAAAACAAATCCTTTTCGCTGATTAATCACTTGCTCCGATCATTATCGTTATTGGAGATGGCGGCGGCGAGTGGAACAACATGGCAACCGCAAGAGGAAGGGTTCAAAGAGATCTGTGGATTATTGGAGCAACAGATGTCTCCGACTTCAGATAAGTCTCAGATTTGGCAACAACTTCAACACTACTCTCACTTCCCTGATTTCAATAACTACCTCGCTTTTATCTTCGCTCGTGCTGAGGTATCACTCCTTTATCATAGACTCTTCTTTCGTGATAAAATTCATTGACTCTTAGCTAATAATTCAATTATTTAACGGATTGACTTTTTTCTTACTTAGTTCCAAATCTTCCTTGTTGAAATGGTTGTGGTGTGGATTCTTTTAGCAAAGTTATCCCTAAGTGCTTACTTGAAAGTTAAATTGACTTTTGGATGCGTTTTAAACTTAGTTGTTACATAAGTTATTAGTCTTCTTTATGGAGTTAGCAAAGTCATACCTATGTGCTTCCTTGATAGTTGAATTGCTCTTTGGACAATGCCAATGAAACTTAACTGTTGCATTTAGTCTTAAGTCTTCTTTATGGCGATACTGTGAGGAGTGGCGGAGCCAGGATTGTAACAAGGGGATTTTAAAAAATTTGAACTTGTGACCTCAAGCAATTTTTGAACTGCCTTTGCCACTACAAGGGGATTCAAAAGTTAATATATTTACGAAAAAGTTGTTTTGTCCTGTTTGCACAGAACGATTTTCCAACGAAGGGGATTCAATTGAACCTCCTTCCTTGGCAGTGGCGGAGCCACTGACAGTGAGTTCTCTCTCCATTTCTTTCATTCTCTGATTTAAATATTGCATTGAGTCCTAGGTCTTCTTTGTTGGCGGCATTGTGATCTCTCTCCCTCTTTCATTCCCTGATATTCTATAGGATTATAACTTTCTTATGTTGCTAGCATGTGGTGGATTTCACAACAGTGAAAAGATGGCTTGTATTGACTTCTATTTTTTGATGCATGGTAGATCATCTTGTTCATATTGCAATTGGAACGGGTTTGGTCTAAACATGGTGATATTTTGGAAAGCTACTATATTTTCCACTCAACAATCTGGTTGGTCCTTATAACAGGGGAAGTCAGTGGACGTTCGGCAAGCAGCTGGGTTGCTACTGAAAAATAACCTGAGAACTGCCTTCAAAAACATGCCTCCTGCTAATCAGCAGTACATAAAATCTGAGTTGCTACCTTCTCTCGGGGCGGCAGATAGACACATCAGGTCTACGACTGGGACTATCATTAGTGTTCTTGTACAGATTGACGGAGTTGCTGGATGGCCAGAGTTGCTACAGGCACTTGTCAATAGCTTGGATAGTAATGACATAAATCACATGGAAGGAGCCATGGATGCCTTATCAAAGGTATCATTTTACTGTTATTTAACTAACATTTCACTCGATAATATTTCACGGGATACAGTGTGAAACTTGGTGTCAATATCTGTATTTGAAAATGTTGCATAACTATAATAAAAAAGAACTATTTCTTCTGTAGTGTGCTCATTATGTGAGATCCTCAAAGATTGCTAAATTCTCTTTGCAACATAAGTTGTAAGGGCGATGATCTTAGTCTCTTGTTACATTGTTAGTGAACGTGAGTGTAAAGTGACAACAGTGGTAAAAATCGCCACAGTGGGACACGTGTCAGATCTTTGTTAAACTAACACATAACTGGCCTGCTGAACATTTTCTGTAATGCAGATCTGTGAGGACGTTCCTCAACTTCTTGATTCTGATATTTCTGGATTATCTGAACGACCCATTACTGTTTTCCTTCCAAGGTTTCTCCTGGTAAGCGAACTCTTCCCTTTCCTTATATTCACTTCTTTGCCCAATTTTATCTGATGTTGCTTCATTTATCATATAGTTTGCTGTATATTTGATATTCGATGCTAAATTCATAGTATCATTCTAACTTGACCTTTGAACGGACAGCTTTTCCAGTCACCTCATGCTTCTATCAGAAAGCTTTCACTGAGTTCTGTGAATCAATTTATAATGCTGATGCCTAAAGTGAGTACCTCTTCTGTTGGGCTATCTAGTTATTACCCTTTCTGCTGCCTTTGTGCCATTTTGACTCCATTGCTCATCTGGTCAGTGCTACTGTTATAGGTTTTGTATCTATCCATGGATAAATACCTTCAAGGTTTGTTTCTTCTTGCCAATGACCCTGCTCCAGAGGTGCGGAAGTTGGTAAGTAACTGCTGGGATATCTAATTCATATGCATGCTCTCTTTTCTGTGGTGCACATCATCAAAATTGCTATCAATATCATTTGATGTACACTTATTTATGATAGCTGTAGCAGGATAAATTGAGCTCGTAAGACTGAATTAAATATGTTAAGAGATTTATGACTTTAGTTCACAGATCAAGCATCTGGTGTATTAATAGGTTAAAATGGTCTTTGTAGTAGGCACCTGGTAGATGGGATGTTTCTTTCTGAGTGTTTTTTTCTAGTTGTTTAGCTTGGTCGTAAGAGGTAATGGTAAATTTGTATGTCTATTAGAACTTAGCTGTCTTTTGTGCTAGGGCTATGATTTTTCTATTTCAAGAATGATGGGGGTCATATGTTCAGTTCTCTATTAAATAGTGTTATTAAAGACGTGCTTAAAGCGCGCTTGAGCCCTGAAGCAAGGCTCAAAGCATGTTGAGTGCTTCGCCTCGCGTAGCGGGCGCTTCAGTGTCGTCATCAAGGCTATAAGGCAAGAGGCGACACTAAACAATTGATATTTTCTTCAATTTCTTGATCTATATATTTGGTATTCATGCTTATAGATATTAGTTCTGGAATACACATACATATTTGTAGTTTTTCTCCATTTGCCTTTCTTCATTAAAGCGCATGCTTTATTTGCGCTTAAAGCCCCAACAGACCTTAGAGCTTTTTTGCGCTTTTCGCTTTTGATAACACTGCCAGTGTTATCAAAGGCGAAAAGCTCTCTTGGTCTGCTGGGGCTTTAAGCGCACTGAAAGTGTAGGCTCAAGTAATAAAAGACGTAATGAAGGAGATAGTATATGTAATTCAAGAACAAAGTAACAAATTCATTCATAATGTTTTCCTTTACAACTGGTACACTTATTTTCCGATTATGTTTGCTGTTTAGAACCGCTTAATTTACGACAAAACTCATGGAGAATGAGGTGCATGTCTTAGTGCCTTGCCTTAGGCTGAGGTGCAACTTAAGCGAGGCGAAGTGCCCTCCCTGAGCTTTTCTGAGCTTCAGGGCTTAAGCGCGCCTTAAGTGAGCCTTTGACAACACTGTAGTGTTAAATGACATGGAAGATGGTTTTCTAACTGACATGATTGTTCTACTTATTTGTCACTGGTTCTTTCTTATATCACTCTTCTCTACAAAATCTATTTTTTTTAATTTTTATTTTAGCATGCCCACCTGCAAAGAGATTTTGAAGTCTGCTCCTGTGATATCAATTATGCTTTTGACTGTTGTAGAGAGTTTTCTTTTGCTACCTTAGTAAAAAAAAATAGTTCTGGCACCAATTACTCAGTTTGCCTTTTTCTCAATAGGTTTGTACAGCGTTTGTTCAACTAATTGAAGTTCGTCCTGCCTTTTTGGAGGTGACATCTCTTTCCATTCTAAATTAATTGCCTATTCTCTTATTTGTCACATCTCCTTTCCGCTTGCACTTGCTTTTATTTGCGGAAAGAGTTCCAGGTTTCTAAAAGTTTTAAATTTTTAAATACAATGAAGTTAAAACATTTTGAAGGAACAGTATTTTTAACTGTAAGTTTATTTTGATTCGTACTTTTTGATTGTTTGAGGCTTATTATTGCCTTTTTTTAACAAGTGAAGATATCATTGAACTGCTCCAAGTAGGTCTTAATATTGTCTTATTGGGGTTAGGGGGAATGTGGGCAAAATGCCGCATCACTTGTACACTGTCAATGAATCAATTAAGCAATTACCTATACCCCCAAACTATTTAGGCTTAGCGATATGAATCCTCTATATTAGGATACTGTGTGGAAGTTGAATTCATTATAGAAGGTTTAAACTACTGGTTCCACTTCTTGATTTCCCTTTTAGGTATTACATATATGTTATATGCAGTGAGATTTAGGAAAACGAAAAACTGAACAGTCTGTACACTTTAATTAATGGTCTTGCCTGAGAGAGAGAGAGAGAGGAACATGGAACAGCATACTTCTATTCTTTTAACATGTTCTTAATCAACTTCTGGTCCTTTGACACAGCCACACTTAAGGAATGTTATAGAATATATATTGCAAGTCAACAAGGATCCAGATGAAGAAGTGGCACTTGAAGCTTGTGAATTTTGGTAACCTTCCCCTTTTTCAGTGCTTCAATTTTAGATATTCATATTGCTCACTGGCATGATAATTGTGTCAACGGTGGAGGAAGAATACACCATTTTGCTGGAAATTCCTTACTAATCTTTGCATTGAGAGCACAATATTCTTCATTATTATGCTATAGATTTATTCTGTTTTTGATTAAATGGTTGATGGAATTGTAAAGATGATGTATTATTTAACATGGTTTGGGAACCTTTAGTGACATGTTATGTTGGTGGTAAGATTTTGTCTCTATTTTGAAGTGTGTCTAGGTTTCCTTTGCCTGAATGGACTGAATTCAAATTTCAATAAGCTGGTTGGCGAAAATATACACTTATCATTCGTTTTAAAGCTATACTTGATATTAGAGATCACATGAGCTCCATGCACCTTCCACTTAATATATTTTGGATACGCGTGCATTGTTAGAAGAATTTTAGCTAGCATGGTGAGGACTCAAAGAAGTTAGGTGAGATTATTGTATTAGAGAGTTAGTAAGAGATGTTTGTAAACAATAGTTAAATCATTTTAGGATGAAAGGACTAGATGCCAAATAAATTGGAGTGAGAACATAGATTAGGAAAAGAGTCTCTACACTAATGAAGAGGGAGTTAAGGAATAGGGAGATCATTAAGATTATACTTAATTTTTTAAATATTAAGATTATACTTAATTGAGAGGGAAGAGCCAGAGCAATGCGAGAATTATTTTAGATACTGTGTGAGAGAGAATGAGTTAATAGATACTGACTGCTTGAAATTTGGTCTAATGACACTGTAAACCTTTCCAGTTACCTTGCAAGTCATGGAAGTGTACCATAGAAATAATGTGAGTAATGATATGTGGTGAGCCCCAAATAGAGACCCCTCTGAGTATTTTTTTTTTCTTTATGTGAAATATGTAGAAAATGTTCTGGCACCCAAGAATTGCACCTATTATTAATACAGAAGGATGGATTTGCTTAAGTTCTTCTAGAGTTCTACTTGCTGGATATCTTCCTCTTTTTTGTGGTTGGGGCTGCATTATGTTTCATAAATATATTATGCTCTTGGGTGCTCGAAGTTTTTGCTTTTACCTGTTCTGTCTGCTCTCAAAAATCTCACGTTATGGTTGAGAATTGTTGCTTTGTTTGGGATAATTGGGAATCTTCTATTGCGAATTGATCTCTTGTCAAATTTGATTGGATGTGGGTGTCATTGACAGGTCCGCATACTTTGATGCTCAGTTGCCCCCCGAAAACTTGAGAGAATTCTTGCCACGGTTGATTCCGGTATGCTTTATCCACAAACTAATTATCTTTTTCATATTGGTATTATGTGTCTTCTGTCTTAGCATATTCTTATGCATAATGCTTCCTGCACCACTTTTAGGTTTTGCTGTCTAACATGGTTTATGCTGATGATGACGAGTCACTTCTGGAGGCTGAGGTTTGGTGTTTAGTTCATCGTCAGATGTCAAATAAGTCTGAAATAATTTGTTGTGTTCTGTTTTTGCTTAACCAAACATTATTACGTTTTATTATAGGAGGATGGATCTCTGCCAGATCGTGATCAGGTTTGGTTGTCATTTCTCCTTTTTAGCTAAAAAAACTAATCCTCTCCATTTGGCAACTTGGCATTAATTACATTGGAAGTCATTACGGACAGGATATCAAACCTAGATTTCATTCTTCACGTTTTCATGGTTCAGAGGATGGTGAAGATGATGATGTATGTGGTTTAATTGACCAATCATTTTCTTAATTAGTGCTCACTTTTTCTATGGCCTTTGATATCAGCATTATGCTTCCTAATTATAGGATGAAGACATAGTAAATATGTGGAACTTACGCAAGTGCAGTGCAGCTGCTCTGGACATTCTCTCAAATGTGTTCGGTGATGATATTCTACCAATGTTGATGCCTGTTGTTCAGGTGATTGATTATTTGTGAAATTAAATCCAGCTATTCATTCCTAGCTTTCATCTCTCTCTCTCTCAAAAAGGTAAAGAAAGGAAATTCTTTACTCAGATGTTTGCATACTGATGTAGATTGGTATTAGATTCCCAAGAAGGTTGTGTCTCTGAATTTTATGCTTCTGGTGGACGGCAACTGAATTTTAAAAAAGATTTCAATGATTAGGAGATGGAGGAAGTTGGACAATTAATACAATTATTGAGTACAGCAGTGGTAGAAGGAGATAAGGAGGGTGTTATGCTATGGGCAGCAGACAGTGATATGAAATACTCTGTTAAAGCAGTTGTAGCATTTTGCAAAAGCAGTCAGAGTACTTTGAGCCAAATTGGCCATGGAAAATGATATGGAAGTCCAAAGCACCTGTCAAGGAAGCTTGTTTTGGGTGGGTTGCGATCAGAGAAGCATGCTTAACCCAAGACAATTTGCAGAGGAGAGGTTTCATGTTAAGTAATACATGTTATCTTTGTGAAGAGGATCTGGAATCAGTCAATAACCTTTTTATCCATTGCAAAGTGGTCAAGCAGTGTTGGGAGCTCTTCCTAAATTTGTGTGGTGTAGTTTGGGTAATGCCTTCAGATGTTAGAAGTTTACTGGAAAGCTGGAATGGGCAGAAGATAGCAAACAACCAGAAGAAGTTTTGGAGGACTATTCCTTGGTGTATTTTCAGGACAATTTGGACTGAGAGAAATAGTGCTTGCTTTGAGAACAAAAGGAATCATATTTCTAGAGTCAATGACCTTTGTCTACAATTTTTTTTTTTTTTGGCGTGAGTGGAAGATCAGTATATGGATTTCTGTGAATCACTTGGGAATTATGTAACTTGAAATTATTGCAGGGGTTGTTTGTTTCTGTTGTGTACCTTCTTGGTACCTTTATTAATTAAACTTTAACCTTATAAAATATGCTAGGTTAAATTATATGTTAAGATGCTATAGATAAATGATTGTGAAAATAGTCTTGTGCAATTTAAAACAAAGGGGAACAAATAAATTATCATTAATGGTCTATATCTTGACGGGCCTGTTCTCATCAAATAAGTGGTTGTTGCCCATAACAATGGCAGAACTCTTCCCTCTAGGCAGCAAATCCCTTAGAGGATCAATATAACATCAATTTGAAGAATTAAAGTTTTATCGTCGTGTGTAGAAACACTGATCATACTAATGAAAGAAGGAAACGAGAGAAACTAGAACTGAAGTTAATTTTGTCCTTTTACCTTTTGGTTAGTAGTTCGCGATAAATGGATCTAATACATTGCAACTTTCTTGTATCTGGACAGACTAAATTGTCAAATACGAGTGATGAAGCCTGGAAGGAAAGGGAAGCAGCTGTGCTAGCTCTGGGTGCTATAGCTGAAGGCTGCCTAAATGGGCTTTTCCCTCATTTATCCGAGGTAATCCTATCATTGGCAAGCTTCCTAGACCTAGAAAAAGAATTTGTGTTGATGAAGGAGATTGTATATAAAATGTATGAGAAGTTTGGTTTCTGAGCGACCACCACGTCATGTCTTTCTTTGCAATTTATTGCTGGTTTTTTTTTCGGGAAGTGAGTGGTATATATGTTCTGAGATATGCACATATTGAAGAAACTTGTCTTTTAAGAGTTCTTTCTTTTCATTTCTTTTTTTTTTCCCATTCAGATCATTACCTTTCTCATCCCACTTTTAGATGACAAGTATCCTCTAATCCGAAGCATCTCTTGTTGGACACTGTCCCGCTTCAGCAAATATATCGTTCAGGTTGGTAATAAATGCTCCTTTTCTAGCTCTAAGCTACATTATCATACATGTGACTTAAATGGCCAACATATTTACATAGAGTTTGTGGCGATCCTAAACCACCAACCCTTCTTGGGTCAAATTCATCACAATGATGTGGTATTTTCTCGTTTCAGGGTTTAGTGTTTAGTTGTCACCCTCAAATAGATATATTTGTAGGAATGTTGTTTATACTTTCAGTTGTAATAGAGAATGGGTAAAGCAGTGGTTACAAACTGGAAAATAGTTTTCAGCCCCGAGCCTTGCCTGACGTGAGGGTATGAGGTGTTGTTTAAGTTGCTGATATATCTACATTTGTTGATCTTAGGGTTAAGAATATTGTGAGCAGTGTTATCAAAGGTGAAAAGCGCAAAAAAGCTCCAAGATCCGTTGGGGCTTTGAGCGCAAAGCGCAAATAAAACGTGGGCTTTAATGAAAAAGACGCAACTAGAGAAAGAGTAAAAATATGTATATGTAGTCTAAGACCAATAATTATAAGCATGAATAACAAATATATGGACAAAGAAATTGAAAAAAAATTATGATAAAGTGAAATATCAATTATTTAGTGTCGTCTTTTCAGGATTACACTCGTTGGCAAGGAAAAGTATGCCTTAGAGCCTTGATGCAACACTGAAGCGCCCACAAAGCGAGGCGAAGCGCTCAACATGTTTTGAGCCACGCTTCAGGGCTTAAACACGCCTTTTACAACACTTTGTGAGATTTAGATGAACGGTCCAATGTGGTCATCGCGTACCCGACTAATCTGGCTGCCCCAATATTGACTGTTAAATTAAGTTTTGATGCTTTTACTAATTATCAAGTACGTAATTATTATATATACTTAATGTTATATCACTTATATATGTTAGCTTGTTGAAGTTATCCTGCACCAATTCCTATTCAGAAAAAGTTATCATGCACTACTTGTTTCCGACTGTTGAAGTTTTTATTTGCTGCTTGAGACCCTTTTTCCTTTTTGTTAATTTCAGTTCTCCATTTGACTGAAATTAAGTTTCCTTTTGCAATATGTTGGCGTCACTGGATAATTTCTAAGTTTTCGTGCTGTTTGTTTGACTTTCTTTTAGGGCACTGATCATCCAGAAGGCCGTGAACAATTCAACAAAATTTTGATGGGTCTTCTGCGGAGAGTATTGGATGATAATAAACGAGTGCAAGAAGCTGCTTGTTCAGCTTTTGCTACTCTTGAAGAGGTCTTTGTGCTAAGCTGTTGTAATATTCAGGTTCTTTTATATGTATACCTAACTGATGGTTTACTTTTTGCAGGAGGCTGCAGAAGAGTTAGCACCATGCTTGGAAATCATTCTGCAACATTTGATGTGTGCATTCGGAAAATACCAGGTCTTTTTGTCTTCCCTACATTGGCTGACACCTTGCTGTGTTTCTGTTTGTTAAAAGCGTCTGACCTTTTATTTGTCCATAGAGACGGAACCTTAGAATCGTGTATGATGCCATTGGAACATTGGCAGATGCAGTTGGAGGGGAACTTAATCAGGTAGATTATGTGCATCACTCTTTTTGTGTTAGCTAACATGTTAACTCGTTAGTGCTCCTTTTGTTTTATGATTTTAGGTTATGTTTAAAGAAATTTAGTCGGCTTGTGATATCTGATTTTTGCTTTTTTAATTCTTTTGTTGGTTTACACAGCCAAGGTATCTTGAGATTTTGATGCCCCCATTAATTGAAAAGTGGCAGCAAATACCAAATTCAGACAAGGATCTTTTCCCGCTGCTGGAGTGCTTTACGTCAATAGCCCAGGTTGATTTTTTTTTTTTTGATGAAAAAATGTTGTACACATGGCATTTATTGCTGTTAGTACTGCCTTAAATGCGTCTTAACTTTTTCAAGTAAATGTTTTGCATGTTTTTATGGTTCCCTTCCCTTTGTGAGCTGATATATCATTGTCATTTAGTATTGCTGCAGGTTCTTATCAGTGATTGGTTAAATTACTTTTTCTTTTTGGTGTGGTCTTGTAAAATAGTTGGATGAATATATTGACTTATTGTTATTCGTAAGCCTCTGGTCTGATGTTCTTGCATCTTATAGTTTCTGGACTGAAATTATAGGTGCATTACTTTGTTATTTTACAGCCTCTCTACTCTTCGGGGTAGAGGTAAGGTCTGCGTACACACTACCCTCCCCAGACCCCACCAGTGGGAGCGAGATTTTACTGGGTTGTTGTTGTTGTACTTTGTTATTTGTCTTTATTATCCTGTTGGTTGGTTTTTTTTTTGGGGGGGGGGGGGGGGGAGTGGGGAGGTTGAGTTTTCAATTTTAAGCATAATGGTCATTTACAAGACTTTTTTGCATCATCCTATGTTGAGGAGCTAAAAACTAATTGAGTAGGGTATCTCTTGTGTGTCTGAGTTACATTGGGCATTCTAGCTTAAATTTTTAGCAGGAGCTTTCTTTTATTGTTTATTTTGCATGCTTCAAAGTGTCTGCAGTAGTTTGGTACATGATGCTGTTTGACTATCGTAAACTGCAGGGATATAAAAAGAGTCTGGTTGACAAATTGTGGAGGTTTACTTGTTATTTATATGTTTAGGTGGTAGGATCTTTGTCAATCTTAGTTACTTTCTCTCCAAATTATGGTTGCTTTCTCTCCAAATCACGCTTGTACATTATGGCTTTCATTATTTGGCAGGGAACATCCCTGTTTAGTCCTGAATCTGGGGCATACCTTCAAAGTTTCAGAGAATAACTTCTATTTCATTATTTTATATTGCTAGCACGTTATGTGACCATGCTAACTTTGTTTGTGCTGTCTAGATGTTTATTGTTGTAGAAAACTACATATGCAAGTACTCTCAGATGTGAAACAGCATAGAACCACATATTATAGATATCCATTCTTTTCTTTCAGGCATTGGGTACTGGATTTGCACCGTTTGCTCAACCAGTATTTCAGAGGTGCATTACCATCATCCAGTCGCAACAATTGGCGAAGGTTTTATACGATACTATATCCCGTTGTTTTCTATCTCTGATTTGAGTGCTTCGTTTCTTTTGTTTCTTTTATATTTGTTGATAGATATAAATTGGCTAATACTTTCTATGAAAGACAAGTTTTTCACTGTTTATATTAGATGGTCTAAGTCATCCTTCTAGTCACCTACATGCACATTTTGGACCTCCCCCCCCCCCCCAAACCCCAAAACAAAACAACCAAGGAAAAAGCAGAGAGAAAGAGACACAGAGCAACGCATGTTGGCCTTGGAAGTCTATAGTGATGTCTGCAATCTTTTTGAGCGTGTTGCACTCTCTCTACATTCACAACCATGCATATAACAACAACAACAAACCCAATGTAATCCTGTAGGTGGGGTCTGGGGAGGATAGTGTGTACACAGATCTTATTCTTACCTTGTGAAGTTAGAGAAACTGTTTCTAATAGATTTGCAGCTCAAAGAAAGACGAAAAAGAAGCTGTAGCAATAAGCAGTAACAACAAGAAGATACTAAGACACCGGAGCGAAAGAGACAACATGGAGTAGTAGAAATCTATGAATCAGAAAATATGAGAATATAGGACAGCCAGAGTGAAATTGGAGAATACAAGAATAATACTAATACTACTGGTATGGAAAAGAAATACGTCCCTACTAACCATCTACCCTAATTCTCGATCTCTACACTCTGCTATCAAGGATTATGTCCTCGGTAAGATGGAGTTGTGCCATCTCCTGCCTAATCACCTCTCCCCAATACTTCTTTGGCCTACCTCTGCCTCTCCTTAACCCACCTAGGCCAAACTCGCACACCTCATCACTTGGGCATCTTTGCCTCTCCTCTTCACATGCCCCAACCATCGTAGCTTCATTTTCGCATCTTTTTCTCCACGGGGCCCACTCCTACCTTGTCTCTATTATCTTCATTCCTAATCTTAACCCTCCTGGTATGTCAATATATCCATCTCAACATCTTCATTTCTGCTGCTTTCATTTTTTGGATATGTGATTTCTTAGCTGGCCAACACTCAGCTCCATACAACATAGTCAGTCTAACCACCACTTTGTAGAACTTACCTTTAAGTCTTAGTGGCACATTCTTATCGCACAAAGTACTGGATACGAGCCTCCATTTCATCCACCCCGCTCAGATACGATGTGTGACATCCTCGTCAATCTCCCTATCACCTTGGATTACTGATCTAAGATACTTGAAACTCCCTTTTTTAGGGATGACTTATTAGTCCACCATAATGTCCACGTCCGCTTTTAGTCACATCTTGAACTTGCACTCCAAGTATTCCGTTTTGGTCTTGCTCAACTTGAAACCTTTTGACTCCAAGGCTGTATCCAAACCTCCAGCCTCGCATTAACACCACCTCGCGTCTCGTCAATCAGTACTATGTCATCTGCAAATAACATGCACCATGGAACCTCCCCTTGGATGTCTTGCGTCAGAACGTCCATTGCCAAGGCAAATGAAAACGGACTAAGGGTTGAGCCTTGGTGCAACACCATCACAACTGGGAAGTGTTTTGAGTCTCCTCCCACAGTCCTAATCCGGGTTTTAGCATCATCATACATGTCCTTAATCAGCCTAGTGTAAGCTACAAGGACACCTTTAACCTCCAAACACCTCCATAGAACCTCTCTCGTTCTTTGTTGTATGTTCTTTAGGTTAATAAACACCATATGCAAGTCCCTCTTCCTCTCCTTATACTGTTCCACCGATCTCCTTACCAGGTGAATGGCCTCCGTAGTTGATCGGTCCGGCATGAATCGAATTGGTTCTTGGAAATACACACTCCTCCTCACCCCCTATAATTGTTGCAATTCTAGATCACCTTTGTTCTTGTACAACGGAATCATCGTACTCCACCTCCATTCTTCGGGGATCATTTTCATCCTAAGAATGACATCAGACAACGCAGTAAGCTACTCCAAGCCTGCCAGCCAGTGTTCTTCCAAAATCCTACCGCGATTTCGTCTGGCCCGGTCGGTCTACCACTGCTCATCTTACGCATAGCCCCTCAACCTCCTCAACTTTTGTACACCTACGGTACCCAAAATCACGACGACTCTCGGAGTGCTCCAGCTCACCCATCACAATGTTCTTGTCCCCCTCCTCATTCAAGAGTTTATAAAAGTATGTCCGCCATCTTCGTCTAATCACAACCTCACATATATATTATATTGTTTCTATTTTGTTTGTATATTTGAATTTGGGGAGTTCTCTTATTAAGTCTTACTATTTACTTTGTAGTATATTGCGGTAATTTTCTGAATTTGGGGTGTCCTCTTTTAACTTTTCGCATAGTTTATATTTGTATTTTACGGTTGCTATAATGAGAAGGTTGAACCCTTTTCATTGCAAGGTCAGAGGGTTATGCTTCTTTCAGTTGCATGCTTTTTGTTCTTGATAAGCAACTTATTCATTTACCCCTCTGAGCCCCGACTTCTAAGATGCTCTCTTCTCTGCTCACCATTACTGAGTTTTGATTGCAGGTTGATCCTGCTTCAGCTGGATTACAATATGACCGAGAATTTATTGTTTGTTCTTTGGACCTGCTGTCTGGACTTGCTGAAGGTCTTGGCACTAGTATTGAGAGTTTGGTAATTCTTTTTCCTCCAAAACTGATGCATTCATTGAATTTCAAGTTGGTTTTCTCTGATTGTTCTTTCCAACCACTATATGTCACTTGTTTCACACTTTGGTTTCTGTGCTTGAAATAGTACTTGCAGTATTCTGATACCAAGCTGCATGGACAATCTTATTTTATGTTTCAATGTGGAATTGCAATTTCTCTAGGTTTCACAAGGTAATTTAAGGGATTTGCTGCTGCAATGTTGCTTGGATGATGCACCTGATGTTCGGCAGAGTGCCTTTGCTTTGCTTGGTGACCTTGCAAGGGTAAGTTGATACCTAACCTTTGAGCTTGAGCCCACTTCATAGGCTTCAGCTTGTATCTGAATTTCTGTAGTACGGTCTTAATGTGGTTAGCATTGTGATTTCTGTTTGGAAATCCAAATGCCTTGAAAAGGCAGTCTTTCTTTTCGCAGCTAACATTCTTTTGCTTGTTGCTACTAGGTTTGTTCCATTCATCTGCGGCCTCGGTTGACGGAATTTCTTGATGTTGCCACTAAGCAACTGGTATGAACTACTCTTCTCTTTCTTAATGTGTTTCCAGCTGTTTGATTCCTTGTCATATTTACTCTATAGGTGCTTTTACAGGACACTTCCAAGCTGAAGGAAACCATTTCTGTGGCCAACAACGCCTGTTGGGCGATTGGTGAATTAGCAATCAAGGTAATTTTGACAAATTTGTTGCTCCCAAGATCATTAGATCTGGATTAGATGAAGAAGTGATGTAATGTTAGTAGAATGTGGTAATACTCGAAAACTCCCCACTATGTTTATCTAAAAAGAAAAAGGGAGGAAGAAAGAAAAAGTTAAGAAAAACACAAAGAAGCCCTTTTATGTCACATAATCCAACTTCATATTTGGGTATTCCTTATTTTCCTCGTCTGCAAGATCATTGCGTCAGAGAGCACTTGTTCTTTTATGCTCTTGTGACTAAAATCATGTGTATAGACAATCAATCAATAAGATAGTTTTTCCTTATGATAGACTTATCTGAAAATAGGATATAACAGGAACAAAAACTGATTGATAACACTGAAAATACAGAATTTACTTCAGCAAGTCTGAAATAACCACGCCAACACTGAGAATTCCCTAATTACAGCATAAAACACGAAATGACATTCAGACAGAATAGAATAATTACTGAAATGGATACAAGTGACAGAGACACAGTACATAACATTGAAATTGTACAGACATGACACTTCTAGACATTTGAGAGGCTAGAACTCTCCCAAGGATTAGTTTTATTGTTTGAATACTTGTCTGCAAAAATTCCCTGCCGCCTTTCTCCAGAAAAAAACTACCCAATACATGAGTAACTGTCTCATGGCAGTTACTAACTTTTCAATTTGTTATTTTTGGCCCCCTGGAGTAAGAATTTATAAAATGAGGTCCATCACCTTATCAGGTAACAAGAATCTTATTGAAGATGAGAATAAACCTGTATGGATATGCCAAAAAGTAGAGAGTATATGAAAGTATGGTTCTTTGCAAAGTGCACCTAATCTTTCATATAGACTGGCAACCCCAGGTGCAGCAAAAGGAAATTAGAAGAGGCAATTTCTGATATGTACGGAATCCGACTCTACACCGTCAATATATCATTCCTCTCCGTCAATGTTGTTAAAGTGTCCCACGTTGGTTGAGGGAATTAGTCGTTGTCCCCTTACATGATTATGGACAATCTTTACCTCATGAGCTAGCATTTGTGTTTGAATTGGGTCTAAGGTCCATTTTCTTAACATGATATTAGAGTCTCTCCTACTCAGACTGGCATGTCTCCACATAGTCATTTAGGCCTTTATTAATACTCATTCCATCAAGTAGAGTGTTAAAATGGGAAATAGGAGAGTTGTGGGCTGGCTTTGAATCCAGTGCAGTTTAGGTTTTCTGCCAAAGTAAAAGCAAGATATCCCTAGATCTAGTGTAGAAGCATCATCCCGAGCTATGACTCTTGGAAGTAGTGAGCTTCTTTGGTTGAGACTTCTCCAAGAGACTCTCTAGCTGACAAACTGATGAAGCTAATATGTGACGCTCAAGTTGTCTGTCACATAGTCAGTTTTTCATGAGAGGACAAAACATTCAGAGGTGCACTTACATTTTTCTCAAGACAAATATATATACCTTTCATGTGTGCAGTGCTGGTCATCTTCTTTTCGTTCCTTTTGTGCTCCGTTTTTTGTGTCTGGACTTAAATTTCCAATAGATACCATGCATTTTCTTTGGTCTTGTTTTATGGACCACAAATTTGATGTGAGACGTCATAATTTCAGGTTCAGAAAGAGATATCTCCAGTAGTCCTGTCTGTCGTCTCGTGCTTAGTACCAATCCTTCAACATGCTGAGGTAATTATCTGTTTTATATCTAAGATTGAAATATTTTATGATTATTATGCCAGTAGGACATATAGAGAACTTCTAGTATTTTTCGTTTTTACTTTTCATGTTTGTTTCGTATGATTTTGGCCTGGGATGAATTTAAATGTGGAACATGGTTTGTGAGTATTCATATGGCCAGTCCCAGCTTGTTTGGGGCTGAAGCGTAGTTATTGTTGTTGTTTGTTTGGTTAATTCTGTTGTTTGTATATGCATACCTGCATGTACGTTCTGACCAAGTTTGTGTTTTGTATTGTCTTGCTCATTTTATATTTGATTCTGAAAAGGGTCTCAACAAGTCACTGATAGAAAACAGTGCAATCACCCTTGGAAGACTTGCATGGGTTTGTCCGGAGCTTGTGTCACCGCATATGGAGCATTTTATGCAAGCATGGTGCTTTGCCCTGTCTATGTAAGTTTACTCCAATTGCAATTGTTCCATTCGTTTGTGACTGGCGGTTTGCATCGTACAAGAATGAACTGTTAGTTTTTTGCATTAAACATAGAGTATTGCAGTCAAGCTGGCCAAATATGTAACGAATGTTAGACTGGCTTACTCCATTTACTTAAACGAATGTCACTTAACATACCTCCATCCGAGCATGGTAATACTGTTTAACTGAAGTTGGGTAGCTAAATCCCAAAAGACCCGCTTTAGAATTTTTTTGCTTTAACTTGTTTAACACCAAAGTGAAATTATTTTAGTGACTGATAGTGCATGGTTAAAAGTAAGAACGTTTTCTTCGAAGCCATGGTATGTGTTTGTGTTTTTTATTCGTACGTAATGGGAGTGGATGCATATGTGTGAGGTCGTAGAGCAGATGATTGAATGTAAGTAGTTTCTGTAGTGTTGTTTTTCTTTTTAAGTTCATCATGTTTTGGGAGGTGGAAAAAACGAAAAAGGTGATAAAAACTTTGGCTACCCATTTTTCCTTTGCCGCAGTACTAGTGCACTAGTTAGTCAAGTTTGCCTGAGAAGAAAACCCCCATTTCACAATGTGAAGCTCGTGAACTTGTCTTTTTGTTTTCCAATTCATGAAAATGAATGTTATCTATGTTGCGCGGACTCTCCAAAATGATGCCGCACCCGTGTCGGATCCTCCAAAAATACACTATTTTTGGAGGATCCGACACCCACCCGGCAACATTTTCGGAGAGTCCGAGCAACATAGAATGTGATGAAGATCTCTGATTGGTAACCCGCACATTCCTGATCTCCTCCGCACCTATCATTGTTGTTGTGTTAGTTCTGGGGTGTTCACATCAAGTATTGATGTTTGAGCTGTGTTCAGCACTATTATATTGCACAAAATGCCTTGTTGATGACCGACAACTTGCGCTCTTTTTCTGGCAGGATACGTGATGATATTGAGAAGGAGGATGCCTTTCATGGTTTATGTGCAATGGTAGTTTTGTCTTTTAATATTGCCTCTTTAGTTCAGATCACAATGACTGAATACTGCTAAACTCTTATGAATATCCTATTATTGACAGCTTTGGATTTCTGCCTTTTTAAGCCTGAAAATCTTTATAGCCCAACCTCAAGCACTGAACTGGTTTGACAAGACTAAATTCTGAATGCCATAAAATTGGGAAAGTATCTCTTTGTATATTTTTAAAATTTAACTTTACTTTGTCCTCTCTCTTGACCACTTACATCACTTTGTAAATTGGGACACTATCTCTTTGTGAATGCGATGAAGAAGATGCCAATTGGCTTAGAGGTAGTCATGATTTTATATCAAACTAGAGATTTGGTACTACAGGTGCAATATCATTCAGTATAATCAACTATAACTTTATTTAAGAGAAGCAAAAATTTAATGAAAGACTTCAGATTATGACAGATATGGATTTATCAAAAAATTTATAGCAGAATATCAATGTATCGTGGAAAATTATGGCAGAATATCCATGATGGATACAAATACTATAGAAATGCAAGACGTTCTCATAAATTCAAAACCAGTGAAGAGTTATTCTTTAGAACCTGTTAAATTTATTATCTGAATGGAGGAGCGGTTTCATTTTTTCCAGGTTAAGGCAAATCCATCAGGTGCAATGAATTCACTTGTCTTTATGTGTAAAGCCATTGCAAGTTGGCATGTAAGCTTTCTATTTTCTGTTGTATTTCAATAGTGGAGGGAAATACGAAATTCGGAGAACTTTCCTTATGGTTGTGATCCTTTTCAGGAGATAAGAAGCGAAGATCTACACAAAGAAATCTGTCTGGTTCTGCAAGGATATAAGCAAGTAAGAACTGCTTGATATAATATTCCCTCCATCCCAATTCATATGAAGTGTTTGACTAGGCGCGGAGTTTAAGAAATAAAGGAAGACTTTTGAAACTTATGTTCTGAAACAAATCATAGATATTTTTGTGACTAGAAATCATCTCATAAAGAGTAAAAAGGAAAATTTAAAGTTGAAATTGTTACTAAATATAGGAAGGTGTTATTCTTTTTGGAACTGACTAAAAATGAAAGAATGTCACATAGGATGGAGGGAGTAGTTCCTCCTGAGGTTGAAATTATTTATTTGGCGCGCAGTGCATAGGACAAAAAAAGTTCAGGTGTTCACCGAATAAACAGTGCCAAGTTCGGGTTATATTGATGCATTAAGCTTTTCTTTTTTTATCTGCTAGAAGGGTGTCTTTTCATGATGTCTTTATCGTTTTACTCGCTAATTTGTGAGTAGATCTTTGAGGGGTTTCCTGACCAATTTGCTCCTGGGATGCCACTAGTTTAACATCGGCTCTGATGAAATTATCTTTCTGTTTCCTTAATGAATTATTTTGTTGTTTCATCTGGAGATGAACCTGGTGAATAAATGGGGAAAAAGAAGAAAAGTATCTCATTTTTCTCATGGGCTCTCACTGGTATATTATCTGGAGGTATAAGATGTCTAATGCATTATTCTGAGGTTGGAAATATTTTGCCAGATGCTCAAGGATGGTGCTTGGGAACAGTTCATGTCAGCTTTGGAGCCCTCAGTGAAGGACAAGTTGTTAAAGTATCAAGTTTAATTTCTTATTGACAGAGAATGTCTTCCAAGTTCCAATGCTTGTTGTCATGGCTATATTATACTTCAGATCTATGGATCTATTGGCTTCGTGTTCGTTTGAGTCTTAGCATTATCTGATTGTTGTTGAGCCGTGCATGTGGAGCAAGCACAAAGTTTTGGGTTCAATTTCCTCCATGGAACATTCTCATTGAAGATTGAAGCTATTCATATTCTTTTGAAGCTTCAGTTGCTCTGGTTTTGGGCACAGCAGTTATCCCGGAAGCTGAGGTTCAACATATTAAGTGTACAGGTGTGCTTTGTTACAATTGCATTTTATTTTTTGTGTCTGTCCTGAATCTATTGAAGGGGGTGATCCTAAGTTCTTGGGTAATTGGGTTTGATAATTTCTTCTCGGGTTAAGGAGAAATTTTTCTTATTTTTAACTTTACAATTGTAAGGTTCCATTTGGTGGTTTAAGTCTACATAGCATGTCTGAGAATTTGTTTATTTACCTTTTCTTCTGGAGGATAGGACTAGATGGTCTGTTGGGAGGTCCAATGAGGTAAGCAATAATAATAGTCTGTACTTTGTGGTTTATTGGTGGGGGTTTACATATACGTACCTTTGAAAGGAATTATTGTAACATTTTTATCCTGCGATAATGTCTTCAATTCCCCGTCTATAGAAAATATGAAAAATATTTGATAGTTATGATTCGAACGAAAATGCCAAAGTGACATTGTATTCAAAGATGCTTTATTGAAGATTCTGAGTGTAAATGTTCGATTGAGTTTTGTTAAGAATTGCCAAATTGGTTTTAATGTCTGCTTGTGCTGGTGAACTGTATACCCCTCCCCCACTCTCTAATCTGTTTTCTGAAATTAGATGGAATTCTCATCTCACTATTCAAAATAATGATCGCATCATAGCCTCTGAAAATGGGGCATTCGAAGCATCACTCTCATTCTATACTCAGCAACACGATTGAAACAATCTACTTGTAACCTTGAGGAAGTATTGCCCCTTTAATGAAATCTAAGACATTGTATATATAGTTGTCTCCATATGGAAAAATGTTTTGGCCAATGGCAGTTGCATGAACATTTGATTGAAACGACTAATACTCAGATAAGATTGAAGTTGTTTCCTAGATTGTGGTGTGTGATAGAATATGGTGCTGTTGAAACACACTCACTAGCAAGGCCACTTTTGTGTCTGTTGAATATGAAATGCAGATATACAGTATATTCTGTTTACTACTTTGCTGCATTTTCTAACTTTTCCCAAATTTCTTTTCTTCTCATGTCTTCTATGCGTTCCACGGCTTCTTGGATTTCAAGTTGTAAAAGGCACTTGGAATAAAGAAATGGTGCTAGAGCTTCAAGCATTCCCTTCACATTTTCTGTCAATTGTCGAACACTTTTGCTCCAATGCCCCTCCAGATTCTTCTCCATCCCTTCAACTAGAATTGGAAAAACCTCTTCCATTGCTTGTGATGCCATCTTCCAGAATTGCTCATTGTTCCACACATACAATGCGCGTTCTGCAACCTAAAATCAAAACATTTAGTAGTCTCCAAAATCATCTCTTTACATAAGGTGTGTTTAGTACGAGTGAAACACTTTCTAGAGAGTCGGTTTGTGGTGTTTGGTTTAGAAAAAAAATGTTTTCCTTTGAAAAACATCTATCATAAAAATGGAGAATATGAATTCCCTCACTTATGGGCGGAAGTTATATTTCTTACAAAAATCTTACCTTTTAACTACCACTTAGACATTATTATTATTATTATTATTATTATTATTATTAATCTTTAATACTCAAATGTTTTATCAAAACACTCTGGTTTACTAATAAAATTGTTGATCCTTAATATATGTATTTTTCTCAAGATATTTTCATTCACCAACAGAACACCGGTAACCATTTTTCATGGACAACATTTTGGAGAAAAACATTTTCCATGGTAAATATGACTTCGGCGTACCAAACACACTGATAGTGGTTATCCAAATAGTCTTAGGCTGGAAGCTAAAGGGGAGGCACTGGCTTTTACCTGTGAGTTCCAACTATTTAAACACTTGCTAATTTTGGTGCACAAAGGCAGTGCTAGTTCTTTGTACAATTGAGGATGTAGAGTTTCCACAAGTTCTTCCAATTCACCAATAAGCAGAACTTCCTTCTGGCAATTTGTTACTGGCCAATACCTCAAAATACCTCTAATAACAACCTCACCAAGTTTTGGCTCTTTCTGCACAAACTGAGATACACAATAGGCCAATTGCCTGTGGTAAACTTGCATCCCTTTTGGCTTATGCAAAGGGACAAGAACTCTCACTAAAAATAGTTTATGCTCTTCTTTCAAAGGAACACTAAAGCCATTGATAATTGTGCCCCATATCTCAAGAAGTTCTCCTATTCCAGGGTTCCTTTGATCAGTCTCAAAAACATAGTGCAAAAATACATCATTCATTTCCTTTCTCATGAATGGTCTATAGAATGTTAATTTTGAATAAATTCTGTGGAACACATTCTTCAAACTGTCACGTTCCCTTTGGTCTTCAGATTGGAACAATGTGAGGAGATTAAGAAGGAAAGAATGGTCAATGTAAATTCGGAGCGATTCGACACTTGTTCTAGTGACAATCCTGAGGAAAATGTCATAAACTATTTGCAAATGTGGCCAAGAGGGTGTAGGATTACTCACAAGGTCATCGTCGTCGGGTAATATTGAGGCAACAGAGTAAATTGGTGGAGAAAGTGGCCTAAAAAGATTGGTGGACAACATTTTGAAAAGGGGTGAAAGTACTTGATCATCAAGTGGTTGTATGATAGTCTTGATTATTGAAAGGAGTTGAATGAGTTTTAGCCTCTTTAAATCCTGTTGTGAAGGGGATTCTTGTGGATCAGTGAAAGTGTAAGTGAAAGAACAGTAAGAAATAAGAGAGAGCAATTCCTCTGTTTCAGAATCAAGAAAATTTGACATGTTCCTGGAATCTAAAAGGAGTTGTTTTAGAGTTGTGGGTGTTTTTCTTGGAGAGTTTTTTGGGCTGTATGTTTTTCTTGGGGAAGCTCTTGGAGAGTTTTTTGGGCTATTTCCATTAAACCCACCCATTTTTTCTTTTTGCCTCTTGCGACTCGTCTGACAAAAAAGACTTTCTAACTTGATAAAAGAACTTGAAATCGTCGATCTCTTTCTTAAAGATTGAGATGAGTGGTCCTCGCCTCAAAAGAGTATTCGGAGGCAAATGCAGAAGGTGGGAGCGAATGGTTAATGGTTTATTTAAAGCAAAGATTAGTATAATTTTTTCTCATAGATTAGTGTAAAGAGGAACAAGAAACACGATGTTTAAGAGAAAAGACTCTTGGAAATGTCCGATGATTAGGAGGTTTTTAAAGTAAAGACAGATAGGTAAAAGATAAGGTAAACTTTGTTTCTGGAATATTAATGGCCAGCTCTTCTATGCTCCTGGTTAATGTTTTTTAGAGATATTGATGCTTCATTAAAAGCAAAGCTCTTGGCTAATTTTCCATTACTTCAATTTTTTTTTTATTTATAAATATAGTAGGAGGTACCAAAAAAGATTTTTATTCGGTTCAACAAAAGAAACAACAAATATCATTCGAATGTATGCACATAGTTGGATATTCCTGTAACCATTACTTTTCAATTTGTGAAATGCAATAATGCATGTAACATTTGACGATTGTGTAACGTTAAACTTGTAAAATTGAAAAAGATATATGCAGGTAATTTACATGAATTTGTTCAAAATTACATTCTTCCGTTATATTCCTTACATTAAGATACACTCTTATATAGAATCATGGTAAGTAGTTTGAGGGAAGCCACAAGCGCAGACTGTCAAGGCATTTTATAAAGTTCTTATATGCGCACTGTCATGGGCTCCTTTCCATCATCGACCCATGACCCTTTGGACGCGTCCCGTGGCGTCCCGGCAAGCCTCCCAACGCCTAGCGCCACGGTCGGCCCCATGGTCTCGACAGCGCCAAGTGACAAGCGAGCATGCGCCTCTGTCGCCCCACCGATAATCAGTGCCAGCGCCCAGCGGTTGGCGAATGCCATCAGTACCGCGCGCACCGACAATGCCGTGCGCACAAACCATCATGTTGCCACAGCGCCTCATGCACAGACAGTGCTCCGCGCGCAGACCCAATGCCAAGCATCAGTGCCCCGCCGCTGGCAGATCCAAATAGTGTCGCGCGCGCCCACAGCAATGCGCGCGCAGACCCTGATGCTCAAGACAAAGTTGCTGCCATCGGACTTGCTTCCATAGAAGACTAAGTCCTTTTCATTGTAATTATAGAGTAGTTTTACTTCATTTATTTTCAGTGTGCTTCTACAGCTTTCTTAGGTCAA
>AWOL01S0014791.1:7065-26915 GCA_000715115.1 Nicotiana otophora
TTGCACTCTTTTTCCCTTAGACTGTTTTTCTCCCAAAATGGGTTTTTCGGCAAGGTTTTTAATGAGGCAACCATCGATCGTGCTGCACTTTCAACAATATCCGAGGCCTCTTTCCGACAGACCTCGAATACTGGGGGGGGGGGCATCAGGTCCCTCAAGTACATCGAGTTCAGATACAAAAAAGTCATCTCACAACAACAGGAAAAATCGTAAGAGCCAAATGGTCAAAATGAACCATGCTCATATAGATTGGCCCAAACATAAACACATGTGCAGTGACTTGAGATTTATTGCTCAACCAGAATTAAGATTCACTCAACAATTAAGCCTACGGGCTACTTATATTCCGAGTTCAAAACATTCACTCGAATATTAAGCCTACGGGCTACTGTTATTCCGAGTTCGAGCAAGCACTCACTCGACCGTTAAGCCTACGGGCCACATTATCTCGAGTTCGAAACATTCACTCGACCATTAAGCCTACGGGCTACTGTTATCTCGAGTTCGAAACATTCACTCGACCATTAAGCCTACGGGCTACTGTTATTCCGAGTTCGAGCAAGCGCTCACTCGACAATTAAGCTTACGGGCCATATTATCTCGAGTTTGAAACATTCACTCGAATATTAAGCCTACGGGCTACTGTTATTCCGAGTTCGAGCAAGCTCTCACTCGACCATTAAGCCTACGGGCTACTTTTATTCCAAGTTCGAAATAATCACTCGAATATTAAGCCTACGGGCCACATGATCTCAAGTTCGAAACATTCACTCGATTATTAAGCCTACGGGCTGCTGTTATTCCGAGTTCAAGCAAGCACTCACTCGACCATTACGCCTACGGGCTACAATATTTTAAGTTCAAAACATTCACTCGATGGCTAATAGGCTACTTTTACTCTGCGTTTACATTAACTCAACCATTACATTACGCCTACGGATTATGTTTCTTCAAAAGTTTGAATCATCGACTCAACGAGCAAACCCATGGGCTATAAATCTGATCGATCAGAGAAACTACAAGGTCAACATTCGATTAAAAGTCTTCACAAAACAAAAACAAGTCGGCCTGATTACACATGTATATACAAAATTTGCCTACGAGGTTAATCTACAAACATCAAGAATTAGAAACTAAGCTTCCAGGTCGAGCTCTTCCCTGTCCTCGGATTCGCTTTTGCTACCATCATCATCATCATCATCATCATCGTCAGAAGCCAAGGCTCCAGCTTCTGCTTCGAGCTCTCTTGACTTTTTTACCTCTTCGGCAAGGTCGAAACCTCGAGCATGTATCTCCTCGAGGGTCTCCCTCCGAGACCTATACTTAGCAAGTTCGGCAATCCAATGAGTTCGAGTATCGATGGTCTTCGCCGCTTCCCGGGCCTTCATCTGAGCAGCCTCAGCATCAGCCCGATATATAAAAATTGACTTATCCGCCAAGACTTTTGACGACTCAACCTCCGCCTTAGCCTCGGCAAGTCGTGTTTCAAGCTCCTCGATCTTCTTAGCTTGAACCGAACCCTTTTGCTTGACACTTCGAAGCTGAACGTCGGCCGATAATAATTTTGTCAAGATGGTTTCTTTTTCCACTGCCAGGCGGTCGAGGGTATCCTTCCACCGATTGCATTCAGCTAGGATTTGATCGACTTCTTCTCGAAGTAACCCGATCTTTTCGATCTTTTGCTGCAACTGAGACAACAAAAGGTTAACTTCCACGGTTGAGTCAGACCCATACTTTAACAGAACGAGGCTCACCTGCTTATCAAGCTCGACCCCTTCTTCACGGACCTTAGCCAAATCCGCTTGGAGGTCCTTTATAGCCTCGTCCTTTTGGCTGTAAAGAAGCCGCAGGGCATCTCTCTCACCTGAGACCTTCCGGAGCTCGGCCTCACAATGGCTAAAATCGACTCGAAACCTACCAATGGCCTACACAGTAAGAAACACAAAGTCAAGTATGGAAAAGAACAAATAAACGAAGTATGGAAGAATCATTACCCGAGTAATGAAACGCCGAGCCTCCTCCAATAAAAGAGAAGTGTCACCGATATCGAAACTGTCGTCGACTCCAGTAAAACAATCCCCGAAAGGATCCCCTGCACCAGAGCCTGCGCCGATATCAGGAGTCTTCAATTCTCGAGCTTCCTTCAGTGCCTCCTCAGAAAAAGATGGAGGAAAAGGCGAATCACCCATTGTCATAGCCCCGAGCAAATCGCTCGGAGTATTCCGGTCGAGATTCTGATCTTCGGGAACAACCCCGACAGGTACAGCCGCCATCGGCTCGGTAGCTCTGGCAACCTCTATGGCCTCCGTAGACCGAACTACCAAAGCCGAGGAGCTATTTTCTTCTTCTTCTTCTCTAAGTCGTTGGACCGAGTCAATCAAAAGGGAAATTATTTTTATCTTCACCCTGCGAGTTTTGGGCTTGGGGTCCTCTGACTGAAAGGAAGCTTTTCGCTTCTTATCTTACCCCTGTTTAAGGATCAGGGACTTGTTTCTTTCCTCGCTACTCGAAGGCCTCAAAACGGCATCCCTGGTTACACCTGCACAAAAGGAAAACGGTAATGAATAGAACACAAAGAATACTTCGAAGGAAACAAGAAGCAAACCTTATCATGGTTCTTGGCCTCCCATCTGCCTTTTGCCAAATCACGCCAAGTGCGTTCGACGTAAGAGGAGGTCGAGGCCAACTTCTGAACCCAGTCCTCGATGTCGGGCACCACTTGTGGCATCCAAGGGGCAGCTGAACATCAGGGAAGGACATCAGAAAAAATCAAAAAAGCACCTGAAAAGTGAACAAAAATTACTTACGGTCAAAATTCCATTCCTCAGGGAACGACATCCTCTCCTCCGGATTGATATCACGGGTCCTCACTCGGATATAACAACCCATCCAACCTCGATCCTTGTCTTCATCGATGCTCGACATCAATGCCTTTGATGCCCGACGATGAAGTCTGATTAGTCCTCGAAAGATCTAAGGCCGATACAGTCGGATGAGGTGGTTCAGAGAAAAATCCAACCCTCCGGCTTTGGTAGAGAAGAAGCGCAATAAGATCACTATACGCCATAAAGAGGGATGGATTTGGCCAAGGGTGACTTGATACCTTTTGCAGAAATCAATAATCATCGGGTTGACGGGTCCCAGTGTAAAGGGATAAGTGTAAACACTTAAAAACCCCTCCACGTAAGTGGTAACATCCTCGTCGGAAGACGGAATTTGCAGCACGACCTCGGAACCCCAGTTGCAGTCCTTTCGGATGGCCTCGAAGTAATCCTCCGTTATAGAGCATGTATACATCGATACGTGTTCACAACGGAAGAAGGGTTCTCCATCTTAAAATTGGTTTTCAAAATGCACGGGCCAGGAACATAGTCATGAACTGACGGCTCCACCGGCGCCTTATCATCAAACAGCAGTGAGGAAGAGGCTTTTTCCTTCTGAGGTACAGTTTTGGAAGTTTTCGCCATTGATTTGAAAGGAAAGAGTGTAAGGGAAGAAATGGACAGCACTAAAATTATGGTATGAACGGCTCCGTAGCAGCAAAGTAGAGAGGACAAATAGGAAAGTCTGGAGGAAGAGAAGGCGCAAAAATGGCAAAAGTTGTGTGGAAAGATTAATTATAGACTAAGGCCTGACGGTTCGGTATCAGCGGTAGTCGACCACCGTCTGACACACATTAAATGCCTCGGTAAAATGGAGCTGATGGGACAGCCATCGCATATGTCGAGATCGGGTTCGATAGAAACATCGGCATAAATTTGATCGAGCCGCAGGAAAATCATATCGTTCCTCGCTACATCCTTTCCGAGAAACGAGGGGACTATTTGTGTACGGTCAAAACCGATTCTCAGTCATAAAGACCGGTCGAGACAATAATATTTCAATCAAAGGGTATCCGCATGGCGAACTCGGACGAATTCCGAAGTAGAAACATCGAGCTTCGAGCCGTAAGACCAATCAACTGCAAAACTCGATATCATTATCAAACCCGCATCCAAATCGGACTACGAGGTAACAACGACCTACGCGGGCCCCAAATATCGATGCTCCAAGGCAGAACCGAGCTCAAATTAAGATCGGGGATTCGATCTAGCACCAAGCTCGAGTCAGTGCCGAGCTCGCAAGACAAGAGCCGTTACAACCGCACCAAGGGAGAGAATCTTGGCGAGAATCGAGGGAGAGACAAACCATCATGGGTTCTCTACTATATGTATTATTTTATGTTGTTACTAATAAAGTAGTGACCCTCAACTATAAAAGGAGAGATAGACTGCAATAGGGATGGGGCCGAAGATTTCATTGTGCTTGTTCTTCTAATATTTTTCAGTCTTCCCTTCCATCATTTTCCATTTACACAGCAAAAATACCTGTATTGTCGTTTTATATCAAAGAAATTTTCATACCCTTAGAATCATATTTAAATTTAACGTTATCCGATTTTTTGGGTAAATAAACACCTCTCAAAATCGATATCAATCTTATGAGGGCTGGGATTTTGTTGAACTGAGCTTAAATTGATTTTGATCATGATTAACAAATAATTGCCAAAGAACCAGGTCTCTAGAAGTTTTGAAGATATTTGCTATACTACTAACTGAGTTACAGCGCAACAAAGTAGATATCAAAAGAACCATGTCTCTTGTAGTATGTTGAGCAAAAGTTGGAAGTTGTTTCATCGTGCAAGATGATTTGAGAGCTGAAAGCCAATTCCTATTGATAGTTGAATTTTTTGAAGAATTTATTTCGTGCATTACAAGGAGTATATTAGCCGAAAGAATTCGTGTTTAATAAGGATTATAATTATAAAAATACTTGCATGGAAAGAAAAAAGTGTAAGGAGTCTTTTAAGGAAAATAAATGAAATCTTTTTAGGATTTGTTTTAAAGGTATCTGTTAGGATCGAAAATTCGGGTAGTGCGAAATTTAGCCAAACAACGGTATAATGACAATAACAAAGACAATGGAAGTTGATAACAACAATAATTAAAGCATATAAAGAAGACACCAATTTAACGTGGTTCGGTCAGTGTGACCTGCATCCACAAGCGGAGAAAAGTCATTTCACTTTACCAATAAGAGTATAAAAGAGAATACAAAATTAGAGTAAAAATACTCTAATTAATCCCAAATACCCTAAGAGAATAACCTCACAAGATCACTCCAAAGAAAGGGTTCACACAAGTGCTTCCCAATACTTAACTCTCATACAAAATACTCTTAATAAAGCAGGAAAGGAAGAAACAAGAAATGAAGACTCAAGTCTTGTTGGTATATCTAAAATGAACTAATGGCCTTCCCTTTTATAGGCAAAAAAGTCTTGTCCTCTTAGGTGTAAAAGAAGAAATACAACTTGTGCAAATGATGTCCACCACACAGTGCAATATTTTTGGGTTCCAAAGAATATTGCCAACAAAGTCTACATTTTACAAATATACTTATGCTTATGTGAGATGAACTCCATTAGCCAAAATATTGTCCATATTACAAATCTCCACCTTGGCCTAATTTTGGCTGATATAGTAAATTTGCTCCACCCTCTCCGCAAAAATCCCAATGGGCATATGTCAAAATTTAATGCCATCAAAATCAGACAAGTTGTCTGATACCGAAACTGTAGTAGGGCCTATAACAGTGGATCCCAATAAAGTATACAACGAACCAGATTTGTGTGCTTTCATGATCACAAGAGCGCCTTGAAAACCTTTTAGAACTCCACCTTCACTAGTGAATTTACACCCAAGGGATTCTAAAGCACCCAAAGAGATGAGATTTTTCTTCAACCCGGGAACATATCTAACATCGGTGAGAGTTCTCACCATACCATCGTGCATTCTGATCCGAATTGTACCTTTGCCAATAACGTTACAAGTAACATTGTTACTCAGTTGGACAACTCCACCTGCAACTAAATCATATGTAGAAAACAAGTCCCTGCTAGGACACATATGATATGAACAACCGGAATCTAAAATCCACTCATTGTCTAATCTGAAACTAGTTTCAGTTGCTAAAAATATAGTTCCCTCAATCTCATCAGTTGCTACACTAGCTTCGGTGGTTTCTGAATTTTTGTGCTCATTTTTTCTTTCTTTATGCTTTTCTTTATTTTTCAGTTTATAGCATTCAGAGATAATGTGACCTTTCTTATGACAATAGTGACATTTTAAATTATTACATCTGAATATGGTGTCGGATTTGCCCCTAACAAACAAGCCAACTTCCGCTTGAGTTCCACTAGCTTCCCCAGTAATATCACTACTATCTGTTCTTTTGATTTTAAGATAGATTTAATATCCTTATAAGAGATATTATCCTTTGCATAAAGCATAGTATCTTTTATATGTGTAAAAGATGGGGGGTAGAGAACAAAGCAGTAACACGGCTTGATCCTCATCTTTAATTTCAGCATCTATATTACTCAAATCCATAAGAATGAAATCGAAGGTGTCAAGATGAGAGAGAATAGAGGTACCTTCACCCATACGAATTGTATAAAGCTTCTGCTTCACGTAAAGTCTATTTTCCATCGTCCTTTTCATATATAAGGTTTTCAATTTTTCTCATATTCCTTTGGCTGTGGTTTCTATAGAAACTTCACGTAAAACCTAATTTGAGAGATTTAAAATAATACATGTTTTTGCCTTTTTGTCTATGATGGCAAACTCTTCATCCGTCATTTTATCCGGCTTTTTCTCCTTTCCTTGCAACACCAAATCTAAGTCATCCTGAATTAGGATAACTTCCATCTTTAATTGCCACATTCTGAAGTTTGCACTTCGATCAAATTTCTCAACATAAGTCTTTGTTAAAGTTATATTGGCTACTGAAACAAACCCGGTTAGATCCTGCTCTGATACCAATTTGTTAGGATCGGGAACCCGGGTAGTGCGAAATTTAGCCAAACAACGGTATAATGACAATAACAAAGATAATGAAAGTTGATAACAATGGTAATTAAAGCAGATAAAGAAGACACCAATTTAACGTGGTTCAGTCAGTGTAACCTGCGTCCACAAACGGAGAAGAGCAATTTCACTATACCAATAAGAGTATAAAAAAGAGTACAAAATTAGAGTAAAAATACTCTAATTAATCCCAAATACCCTAAGAGAATAACCTCACAAGATCACTCCAAATAAAGGGTTCACACAAGTGCTTCCCAACATTTAACTCTCATACAAAACACTCTTAATAAAGGAGGAAAGGAAGAAACAAGAAATGAAGATTCAAGTCTTGTTGCTATGTCTAAAATGAACTAATGGCCTTCCCTTTTATAGGAAAAAAAGTTTTGCCCTCTTAGGTGTAAAAGAAGAGATACAACTTGTCCAAATGATGTCCACCACACAATGCAATATTTTTGGGTCCTAAAGAATATTGCCAACAAAGTCTACACTTTGCAAATATGCTTATTCTTACGTGAGATGGACTCCATTAGCCAAAACATTGGCCATATTACAGTATCCTACCTATTTTAGGTTTGCAGATAAAATTAGAAAAGGATTCCGCCAACCTCACTCCTATATAAAATATCATATTGTTGTTATTGAAGACTCACACTATTCACACAATTCAGAGAATTTATTCAAGGCAATAGTAATTCATAAAACAAATGTGCTTTCAAGAATTCAAACTGCTCAAATATCAAAGAACTTGCTCTAGTAGACGAAGTTATTGAAGTTCTTTAGTTGTTTAAGATAGAGTCATTGTTCCTTAATTGTAACCTATATTACTTATTAAGAAGTGTAATCATAGATTATCAAGTTCTAAAGAGTTTGTTTACCTTTCTAGGCTAGAATTTATAATTTTAAAAGGGATAGCTATAAATGGGTTGATTGTAGGGTAAGGTATCTGTATGGGGTAAAATCGGTTGATGACAGGTGGTCAAATAGTAAAATGATATGTGGAACCGAGGATAGGCAAAAGATGAATCGAGAAATGACTAATACCGGATGCAATGTGTGTGATCAGCACCAGACGGATTTCGAAGGGAACATAGGCGGTTATAGAAGTTCAAGGGTTGGCCATCGGATAACATTCAATGAGGGAATATTTACTAGCATTAAATGAGCAGCCATTATAGAGAATATTTGCATTCAACGCCTGCCGTTGTATATTCATAAATGACACTTTTATTCTCATTTAAGAGAAGCTTGATTCTAAGATCTTATTTTCCTAGGTAGAGCTATAAATAGCAGGATTAACAGCCATTATAGAGGACATGAAACATTCTGCGTACAAAAGCTTTGCTTTACTACTTGCTCCCAATTTAATAGCTTTCTTATCACTTTATCATTATTTTCACTTCTGCTCTCGGAAACACTGAGTTCAGAGCTAGGCTTGCTTTCTTCTTGAATTTCAGTCGTTCAATCTTAATTTTAATCTTATTTCTTTGTTATTTTTGTATCAAATTAATTCACTTGTCTATAAATCACGTAACAAATTTAAATATATCGTTTTACGGGTTAAAAATATTAGAGTTTATAGTCACTTTTATTATTGAGTTATAATGTAAAACCACTCTTTAAAGTTAGTAAAATTTTGAGATAAATTCTACGACGGTAGGACGTGGTTTTCACTCCCTTGAGCGAGGTTTTTCACGTAAAAATTATTATGTTTTTAAATTTCGGCACTTCACTTTCTTTTGTGTCTAAAATTCTTAGGTTAAAGAACCAGATTTTTTAACACGCGAAAAATCTGGCAAGACATAATTCACCCCCCTCTTGTGCCTAGGTGCGTCCTAAAATAACAGAATTTCTACCGAAGATTCTAGTTAGGTCAATTAGTAGGGGTGGGCGTTCGGGCAGTTCAGATTGCATATGAAAATTTCGGTTTGGGTTTTCGATTTTCGGATTGAAGAAATGACAATCCAAATAAGTTCGGATTGGATCGGATTTTTTAAGTTCGGTTTCAAATTAATCGATTTGGATATTTTGAATTTTTGATTTTGAGCTTATAAGTTGAGATGTTTCTTCTTTTTACAAAAATGAATATCCAAATGAAGTACTCATGTTAAATTGTCTGAAAAGTTCATCATTCTCACCGCAATCATCCAAATGAAGTATTCAAGTGATGAAATTGCTATAAAAAAAAATACAATAGAGACATTAATACGGCCGATAAGAAGTAGAAATAGTAAAACCATATCCAAATAAAATGTATTCTCACAGAAACTCAGTACTTAATATTGAATATATGAGATAATATCTAATGGGTAAGGTATTGAACTTATTAGTATTGACATATGGATAATGGACTAATTAAATATAATAAGAACTTTGAATTTTCGGATATTCAAAAATTCAAAGTATTAAATTCAATATCCAATCCGAAATCCGAAATCTGAAAATTTTAAAAATTACATTGATATCCAAAGTTTCTGTTTGCAGAAAATCTCATTCTAAACCGAAACTCAGAAACCTGTCAATAATAGAAGGTATTAATGATTACTTGGCCTCTTTTTTTAAAGGTTACTATCGACTGCACAACTATGAAAAACTACTCTATGTAACCAATTCAGAAGAAACTTACTAGTTTTGAATTCCCATGAAAGAGAGATTCCTTCGCATGAAAGACGATAGTTTATTTTAAAAGACGCTCTGTTGTAACATGGATCAATAAAAAAAATATTTTATTTTATTTTAATTTCTCACTCGATATTTGATATCCGCTTTAGAAATTGATTAATATAAATTCGTTCATGAAAATCTCATTTATAAAGCGTTTTCTACCAAAAATCGATTTCATACTAAATAATGTTCAAAGTGATATTTTTCTAGTGGAGGCTTATGCATAAACGTGGTGTCATTATCATGGAAAGGAATACCTTTGACTTGCTAATAGTAATTTGATACACCGTACACCACGTTGTCTTGAAATGAGATATACCATAGATATTCGAATAAACCAGGAGTACGGATAATCACAGGCGGCTAATCAGATTAACGTGATTATCAAATTATTTTAATATTAATATTTAATTGAACTAGCATGTATCTGATCAGACAAGAAATTAAGAACACTAAGTACTGAATATGCTACCTACTTTGTCCTTTAATTTTCAGACTAATAGGGACCTACACTTAACTTCAGTTTTTGCTTTTTCCTCCTAAAGAAATACTAGCGTCAACTTTCGAACAACCAACATTTAATTAAGAAGATACATACTGTTGATAGAGATTGCTGTTCATTTGTTTTATTAATGTTTTTTTATTATAGAAAATTTTTAAAGCTTCGAATATAAAAACAGATCTTAGCGATAAGTTAAAGGAGAAAAAAACAAAAGCTAAATCTAGTTAAAAGACCAAGAATTTGTAAGTACGCAAGGGTTAATATGCAGCGACCAGACATGGTCTAACGTATTTAGATATTATTCCTACGAGAAAGTACCTATATCATTAATTGTTCTTCTTATCATTATTCATTGAAAAAGAGCAATTAAAAAAATAATAAAAGTACTATATAATCAATGAATTGACCTTCGATCCTAGGCTTTGTTATAATTCTGTATTGCTGTAATAAATAATTAAACTTTCTGAAAAAATAAAACAGAAAGTTAGTAATACTTGTTTAACAAAATAGATTCTGAAAAACAAAAAACAGTATAGGAATAAATCGAGCACACTGAATACACAGTGTGTTCTTAAGGAAATTATTCCCCTCAAGTACCCGAGGTGCTGGAATATATCCTCCCAGGATAGAAAGATTTAACTCACCGGAGTGTTGGTACCAAAACGCCGGTGAACAGCGAGCCACTCGAAGGCTGTAAAACAAACTGAAATTTTTTGTGCAGAAGAAAAGGAGTGTTTGAAATATTGCAGAAAAAATATATTTAAAATAATCCGAAAAAGAAAACGGGCCTGACCGAACCAGGTCGCGAGTCTCGTTAATTATTTAATTAATTAATTAAATAATTGAAAGGAATTTTGTCCCAAAAGATTAATCAATCAATCGATCTTTGACCAAATCCAAATCCGAATCCGAGCCGAGCGACGGCGCGAGGCTTGCCTTTTTCTTAATTCTTTAAGAGCTAGAAGAAGAGCAATTATATATATACCCATCAAAAGCCTTTTCTTTCTCCAATATGGGACAATGTCCCTTTCCCAAGGGAAACTCAAATATTTCATTTTTCTCCCATTTCTCATTCACCTTCTTTAAGCTACACAAACTTAAAATTCCAACAGGCTTTTCGTAACGTGGGCGACATACTTCATCAATTATTATTTTTGTAACTAATTTCAGTTTGATCATCTCAACTGTACCATTTCAATCAAAGGAATATATACTTCATCAATTATAACTTGTTTAATTTTTTGCAATTGAGCCTCCATATTATTTGAGCTCATAAACTACTTACACTAGAAATAAAAAGATATTTTGCACTCACCATAATCATGATTGACCCAAACTTCTTCAGGATATTATTAGGAAAACTTGATTAAGAAAATGAAATTGATAGATCTTTGTAAATGGAGGGGACAAATAATAATAATAATGAATAAAATAGAAAAGATATCTTCTCCAAGTGATCCTAAACTTAGTTTTCAGAAAGGTCCTTATTTTCAAGTTTACTTAACCAACTATTAAAAACAAATAAAGCTGTAGACAGCTGGATCCTTTAAACCAGATTAATATAGTGAGTAGTATTAATAAGAAATCCATTGAAAAATAAATACTATTTTAAAAAAGACATGGAAAAACTAGAAAACGTTGTTTGGAAGGAATAGTGGAATATGTTGTAATGTTGGATGGAATAATCCTTCCGATCTCACACAGACGAAACGTCCCTTCACCTTCACCAACGATGCCCCACCAGCTCATGAAAAGACAAATGAAGAGAGTGTTAAACATAAATGTCCTTTTTCAGTATTAATTTCTTTTTCATTTGTTACCACTTGTTGGTCTCAATTAACGTATGTTTTCCTTTAGGCCAAATATAGAGACAACCTTTTAGACTTTAATTCTGATATTTTTAGCATATTTACCTTTTAAGGAAGGACAAAAGAGTTTAGCATAATTAATTTTACTTTTTCTAAAAGGAAAATATAAATTTTTTTCATATTGGACGAATCTTTTTTGAAATAAAAGTTTTGTATTTTTTATAAATTGACGATCCTTTCTTTTCATACAATAACACAATAATATCCAAAATATAGTCATTAAAGACTCTTGTTTAAAGAAAGATTTTTTTCACAATAGTTTTTGTACTTTCTTTTTTTATTAGTTTTCTCTTACGTCGGTTAATTGAACAAACTTTACTATAATATATTTTTATTTTGTTGTCTGATTTATTATTTCTTAAATTTATTTTATTAGCTTCCACACGGCGTCTTATTATTTCGATACCAATAAAAATTAGTGAACCGAACGCCTTCAGGTTTCTAGCTTCGCGCCTGTATCTATATTAGACCTGATTGTGATCTTTCTCACTGATCTCAATTCCCCGCCGAACCGTCTATCGACTTAAGGCCAAGCTTTGAGGATATCTGGCCAAATTCTTCATTTTCTACCCGATGCACACATGGACGGATCTACCTTATGAGGTAGGGTACCATGGCACCCGCTCGCTTTGCTAAAATTCTTACTATGTACATAATATCTCTGTGAAGAAACATATATATGAATAGAGTGGCACCCAAAAATCACAAAGCGGAAGCGGGTGCCATTGGTTTAGCCTTCCCTTTGGAGGCTTTCTTTGGCCTCATGAATGCAAGTTCGATTCCCTGCAGCTCCTTTGATTTTTCATTTTTTTCTACTTATTAAGATTTCCTTTATTTTCGGTTGAGCCTAAGGCCTCACCTCTTTTTCTTCTTTTTTCGGCTCTTTCCCTCCTTTTCTTCCTTTTATTACTTGCTAAGTCTCTCTTCTTCATTTATTTAACTTTCAGTCCCCATTTTGTTTCTATCATTATACTTTACTTTATGAACAATTATTTTCTATAGGTAATTTTAATTAATTTTAATTAGCATATAATTTTTTTATTTTTAATGAAACGATATTAATTTATATATTGGAATATAATTTGAGCAATATCTTCTATTGGGTTTTGAAAAAAAATTAAATGGCTTGATTGATAGTCGTTTTGAGTCGAATGTCATATGTTGAATGTTGAAGGTTTTTCTTTGAAAATAATTGTCATATAACTTAACAATTAAGATGGAAAAATAAACAAAGAACAATACAAGTAAATTAATCTGGTCAAACAAAGAATATATAGTGTAGTTAAGCTACTCTTTAAGCAAATATTTATATTGGAGTCGCTCTTTCATGAAATGTTATTTTTTTGTATTTTTATTTAGAATGTGTTTAAATTAAGCGTTAAAAATTTGAACTAAAATCGAACTTATTTGCTTTGTGAATGAAAGGCCTATTCAAATTAACCAAAAACTAAGCGAACCGACCCATTATTCCTAATCTGTCTTTGTAACTACTGACATGTATACTGTATGCATAACATGGTGGCACCTGCAACGTTCGAATCCTGGATCCGCCTCTGGATGCACAACACATAATCTGTTATGGAATATCCAATAGCTAACAGAAATGCTTCTGGGTCTGTTTATAATGTAAGTAAAGGATAGTGCTTTTGGAATTAATAAACCAACAGACTTCACATAAATTGCCAGCCCCAATAGAACAAATAAATATTCGTCAATTTGCGTGAAAGGTAAACAAACATAAATAAAATTGTATATAGAGCTGAATATTCTTCTTTTTTAAATAACGTTTATGATGTTTGGCTATAATTCTATACTTTGTGATGTAATAATAATAATTTATGTAATATTTAAGCTTAATTGAGTTTATTTTACGTGGAGAAATATTTGGACATAAAGTAAAGAAAAGCTACTCAAAGTGGTACCAAAAGCGACAAAGTAGAGCACGAAAGAACAATGGTGCAAGGCAGCAAAATTCTAGCGCCCAGAACGCCGCAAGGCAATGAAATTTCACCGCCCGGAACACCACGAGGCTAGGCCAGGCGCGCCAATGCATCCGGGCTCCATAGCGTGAGGCGATACATTTTGAGGGCCTCACATGGCGCGATGCAGTGGCGTGTCCATCCGAAGTTGTTTCGTTTTCTTCTCAGTTTTGGACTTGGTTACTTCACCCTAGACTTTACCCTACCTTATAAATACTTCTAAACTTGTTTTTGAGGGGTTGAACATATTTTGGTGGCAACAAGGGCTGCGGCGCACTGTGAGGCACAAAATCGTAGCATTTTTCTTCCCTTTAACTAGTATTTATAGTTTTATGCTTTCAAACACTATTGTGATTGTTCATATAACTATGAGTGGCTAAACTCCCGTGTGCTGGAGTTATGGGGAGTTCTTGATTGTTGACATTGAACGGTTGCTTTGATTACTTGATTATATCATTGTTTACCGGAAAAATCGGATAAAGTTAGATTTTGTGTGTGGTTCTAAGGATATGCGATACAATTCGATATAAATCGTGTAGGAAAATAGAGATACGTATATTCTTGACTATGGAAATGAGAATATTGAGCAAATGAATGAATAAGGTAAAATAAAACAAGCATGAGGAACTATCTTTCAATATGAGAAGTGATTTTTTGTTACAATGCATTATGCCCTTTAGCTTACAAGGATTCCCCATTTTATAAAAGAGGGTTATTACAAAAAACAATAAAATAAAACATATAGTAGAAGGCCCATGATGACCTGTCTCTTCCTTGATTCCTGCCAAGATTCTCTCTCTTGGTGCGGTCGCAACGGCTCTTGTCTGTGAGCTCGATACTGGCTCGAGTTCGTTATTGGGTTGGGCCTTTCGGTCTTGGCTCGAGTCCGACCTTCGAGATGGGCGTCGCTCATTTCCAACCTCAAAGTAGTGCCTTGCGGATCGATTCGGCAACGGGCTCGATAGGGTTATCGAGCCGACCCCTCGATCGACCTTCGGGCTCGAGGCTCGTTAATACCGACTTCGGAGCTCACTCCCGAAAATGTAATTCCGACTTTTTAACACTCGAACTCGATCGAACGTAGGAAGGCCGAAATCTATTTCGACCGTATACAATCATATTTATTTATTTATTTATTTATTTATTTATGTTCTTAATTATTTTACGGCGTACTATCCACGAATTTATAATTAAACTCGAAAGTAGGAACTTTAGATTGCATATAAGATTAAATAGAGTAAGTTCTTTATCCCGGGCATCAGAGAATAGATTCTCGATTAAAATAGACATATGCTAATTATTTTACTTGATTATTATGCAGTAATTATTCATGCATTCTAGTTGACCGTGATTCTTTAGACGTATAGGTATTAGATTGGCTTGAATAGGTGAACAACGTGTCAAAAAAACCTTGTCCCGAAATTTTTTTCATTAAGTGTTCGTCGTCGTTCAATTTCTAAGTTGGACATACGGGTGCCTGAAAAGTTATGAAGTTTTATAATACCTAAATCTTATGTTTGGAAGGTTATATAGACATTCACGAGGAAGGACAAGTAGTTTGAAACAAACTGAAAATATTTAAGAGAAGAAAGCGAACATAATTCAAACGATCATATCTCTTTATATATAATGAATTGATTTATGAACCATATATCAAATGAAATCTCTTTTAGTCTAGTTTTCAGAACATCAAATTTTTCGTTATTCCGACACTCCTACAAGAAATTATGATCTTTTCACTTAAGGATAATAGAGCAGAAATCTGGTTCCGAAAAAATATATTGGCGCGACACGCGGGGCCACGCATGGAGCGGCGTTATAGTCTAAATTTGGTCCAAAAATAATAATCCCTCTTACTGCACCTTAGACGACATGGTATGCCAAATTTCGGCATGTGTGACTTTAAAACGCGTAAAATAAAAGAGTACTTCGAGGCGCAAAAAATTTAGTTATTTCTACAGCAATTTGGAGAGGTGTTTGAGATCAAGAACAACCTAGAGCTTCTTTAATCCACCCAAGGTAATATTCTTACTATGCATTCAAGTTAGAAACTTTAGATTAACGTTGTTTAACACCTTCTAATTCCTAAAACCTAGGTTTCTACCCAAGAGTCAAAGAGTTCTTCAAGGCCTCAAAGCCTAGGTTTTGTGGAGGCATTGTTCAAGATTTTGCGGAGACAAATTCAAAATTTCCTCAAAGAAAAAAAATTAAGTACTCCATTAGAGGTAAGTTGAGTTTACGATTTTCTAAGTCAAGGGCCTCCCTAGAAAATCTTTGCTAAGAAAATTATCTAGCTATTATTGGAGACTCAAATGTGAGTCATTTTGCTAGATCTGTAGTTCCTTGGAGTCACCTTCTTTTATCTAGCTATTATCGTTGCTTCATTTAGACAATATTTATATTATGTTTCAGTCAATTGTATTATTATTCAGTGGTGGTCATTCATGATATCATATTACCAGTTTTTGGGCATGTTGTAGTAGTATTTTTTCGTACTGTATCATATTTATTATTATTTATCTATACTTGATCTCAGATATTATTATTACTCTTGTTTAAGCAAATTGTTATTACTGTGTTGGTGGATTTGGTTCGTCTAGCCGGCGGTGCTAGGTGCCATCATGACCTTGGCAGGATTTGAGTCCTGACAAAGTGGTATTAGAGCCCTAAGTTCATAGGTTCTACGAGTCATGAGCGTATTTAATCTACGAGAGCATAATGATTAAACTCCATCTTTTCTAGAGATATCTTAACTATAGAATTGAGGTCCATCGGATCAAAAAATATATTGTATAATATGATATATAAAAATTAAATTTCAACTTCAACTTCCTTTTTCAACAGGTATGATTCCTAAAAGAGGAATTTTCAAAAACCATTATTGTTTAGTGGCTATTAACTTCCTATAGCTATCATATACGTAATTACTTCTTATAGCTACTATTCAGCTGTTACTGTAATATATTCATTGTATTCGCGCTGCTGTATTCATGAATACAGCAGCAAATACCGCCTAAAAATCAGGGCAGTCCAGTTGTACGCGCATGTATTCACGCCATGTATTCATGAATACAACAACAAAAAAGGCCTAAAATCAGGGCAGTCCAGTTGTACGCGCATGTATTCACATGTATTCGCGCTGCTGTATTCATGAATACATCAGTAAAAAGCGCCTAAAATCAGGGCAGTCCAGTTGTACATGCATGTATTCACATGTATTCGCTCCATGTATTCATGAATACAGTAACGACAATCACCTTAAAAATAGGTATGTCCAGCTGTCTAATAACGGAAATAATATCAATTAGCGTGATAACTCCTAATATAACTCAACAAAATCAATTCTAACATGCATCATTATCAACCCAACTAATTAGAATGATTTTTAGTTGTATAGAACTTTCGTATTTAGTGTGTTTCAATTTTTTTTTTATTGTTGCATTAATTAGATTCAACGTTTGTATTTACTGTATTCGCTATTTTATATTCAATGTATTCAAATGTATTTGTATTAACAATATTTTAGTTATTCCTGATACATGTTATTACTGCTGTATTTCATTGGTTGTATTCACTGTTATTTCTATTTGTATTCAGTGTCTTTCACTGTATTTTAAAATTAAATGTATTCACTGTTTATATTCTGTTCTATTTTAATGTTTGTATTCAGTGTATTTTAATGTTTATATCATGTACTCATGCATACCGTACATGTGTATTCAGCTGTATTAAAAAAATACAGACATTCGAAATACATAAACACAAGCTTAAAAAGTGTATTTATACAAAATACAATGTGTTTGAGTGAATGGTAGTATATTTCATGCCTCAATGGTAGTATATACCATAAATACTTATTTTTGTTATAAAATATAAAAGGTAGCTATAGAAAATAATATTTTAAAATAATTTTGATTTATAATAAATAAGGTATATACCTTTGATATATGAGATAAAATTTCCTTCCTAAAACCAATGTTAATCAAACCCAATAAACTTAGCACTCTTGAGTTAAGTTACTACAAGCTTTTTCAATAATTTTTAACTTCACCTAATCGTTTTAGAGTAAGGTTATCCAGATCTGAGTTGAACTTCGAGTACTGATGCTCCTTCAATAGTGTTCTGAGTCTCGCCGCAACAATAGACCAATTTTAGTACAAAACCCAGATGTATTCATCCAACAAACAATCATGATTACGAAAAACTTCAACTCCAAATTTTGACACTCATCAATCGAAAATTGAATTTTCTAGCTTTAATCTCTCCACTGAGCAATGCTATCGATTTCATCATCAACGCCGACGGAAGCACTTTCAAGATATATACGAAGTAGGTTAAGTTGGGTAAGATTTAAAATTATGGGCCAACATTGGTTATAATGTTGGGTCAACTATATTTTCATGTAATTCTTTCTTTACAAATTCAAAACAGGTAAAAAGAAGTTGCGAAACATTACAGTTTCTTGACATTTCTTTTTTTCCCTTTTACCTTTCTTTGTGGCCTTATGGGAGACAGTTGAGAAATATTATATAGATTGCAAGAAATGCTCGTTAAATATATTGCTAAATTTACAGAAAATACTTGCTTACTGTAGTAGGATAACCAAAATAGACACCATAATTTCAATATCACTTGTAACAGTTTTCAATGCCAATTCCTCTGAGACTGGAATTTTAAACTTGATACATGTACAGAAATGCCCGAATTCTTGATGTTCCATTACAAGAACTACTAAAGAGAAGCTAATACATTAGTTTCAAAGAACATTATACATCCCTCACTTTAACCCTGACTTCTGTAAGGGGTTGAACAGCCTTTTTTGGGCTTGAAGAAACAATCTTCTTCGGACTTGAAGGAACACTATTGATTTTGATTGGTTGACCGCTACTGAATTTACGAACCAACAATGTGAAACATGGTAAAAACAGTACATAAAGCCCTGCCAGGATGAATGGTGTAGCAACAAGCCAGCCCAACAACTGTAAAATAGTTCATAAGTTCAGAAATTGAAAATCAGCAGCATAAGAACATCTTTTTCCTGCCTTATCTAAAAAGAAGAGAAGAGATACGAAGGAACAGATGAGAAGCATTCAGGATCAGAATTGAGATTGTACAAAAGACACCCTGTTCTATTAATTTTTCTATAGAGGTTTGACTTGGAACTTAAACAAAGTTACCGATAAAAAATTTGGCGCATGCTGAGTGACTAAATATCACAGCCATAACGATGCTAATAATGCATGTTCCATTGGCAAGTCATATGTACGTATTTAAAACATATATTCATGGAAACTATTGACTTCGTGAACGGTCAACAAACAGGATCAGAAAAGTGTGAAATCTATTGGAAAATCAAAAGAGAAACCTTGTTTCACTTCAAAGTAATTAATTATCGCCACACCACAATACAGCTTTTCTTAGCACAATCAAAGAAAACTGACAAGTCCATCTCTGTTGAAAAAACTCAAACTCAATGTATAAAGCAAATATTGACTGTGGATTGAAGGCTCAAGAAGTAGATCATCAGTGCAACAATCAGAAGTAGATACTGATATGAGAAAGAAAGGGAAGAGAAGATGCTTGAAATGAAGCTTCTTTACTCACCGCATGGAAAATGCTCAGCAAGACCTCCCACGAAGCCTGACCAGTCAAGACCTTCTTTAATGCATCAGAGGTCAAAGCAAAATGAGATCCACCACTCACAGCTTCGCCTAAACGTAGGAACGGAATCACCAAACTGCAAAGTGAGGCACATCAAGCATTGAGGATATTAAGAATGTATCATGAAAAAATATAATGAAAAAACATGGTTAAGAGGAAGACTGGAAAATCAGTATGAAAGCAATTAATAGGTTTCACTATAGACCTCAATTCACCACTCATTTAGACAACCCTCCATCTTATCTCATTGTACCAACAACACCCTCCCCCCCCC
>AWOL01S0014791.1:33829-54172 GCA_000715115.1 Nicotiana otophora
TAGTATTCCCAACCTTCTTCATTTTAACTTCAAATAGCTGGCCTGCTAATAGCCTAACAGTACCATTACAAGAAGCCCTTTTAACCATAGCTATCAGCAATCTCTCCTAAAGCTTTAACTTCTGTGATACATTTCATCATCATCCAACCCGTAGCTGGCAAATGTGGCGCTGATAATGCAACCAAAGTACATTTAATGCTGTATATTAGTTAATTGGTGTTGTTGTCCTGTTTCCATCCTTTTTCTTTTTTCTTTTTTTGTCTTCTAAACACAAACTATTTGAGAAAATAATATTTTGCATTTGTAAAACCGAAGCCTCTCCCGCTTGCATTCCCTGGTTTACTTTTCCCATTTTACTTGCAGGGCGCAAATTTTGGTTTATCTATCTTTTGAAAAATATAACTTGTCCTCAAGTGGACAGAGAAAAACCTTCCTCAAAGCATTGTGTCCTCACATCTTGCATAAGGCGTTGGAGTAAAGATGGATTGCTTGTAACAATAGCATCCACCCGCTCAAATAACATTTTCTTCATTGAGTCCTCATCATCAACAGTCCATGCATAAACCTTTTTATTCCTCCTGTTGAAATAAAGAAAAGGAGAAATCACAAGGTTAGATAACTGCCGTTGTGGACCTAAAATGAGTGCCGTTATGATGCATGTATGGACCACAAAACCAATTAAACTTCATACCCATGGAGGATTTTCATGAGATTCTCATCAATTAAAGGATGGTAAACACCAACAACTGCAGCACCTCGAAATCTCAATAACTTCATTCTAGTTCCTGTTGAAGGATCTACCATGACAATGTAACCTACCTGCAGAACCACCAAACATCACATTCGCATAAACCAAGCTACGATCAATTCAGCTTATGTAGAGTGGAATTTATAGGGATAACACTTAATTCAGTAAGTTTATGATCTAAAAAAAGATAGTAAACCTACAGCAAATCTAGGATACAGTAGCTAGGATAAACTAGTCAAGCTACTGTTTTAGTGTCACAAAATCAACTCCACTTTCATGGAGACTTTTTCTCGCATTTGTCAATACATTTTCGTCATGCTATAATCAAACAGAGAATAATGGAACCACTTTTATTCTAAAAATAGTCAAAATTATTCAAAAAATTAACTTTACCTCAGCGTTCGGACACCCTTTCATTCATCTAAGACAGAATTCAATTTTTCCCTTAATAGTCGTGTCCAAAACAATTCAGACACCTAATTCAGAACGGAGAGAGTACAATTTTGAAGAATAGCAATACACACCATCCAGAAAGTGTCTAATTTGTTATAAGTTATACAGAGAGCAATCACAGCAAACACTCAAAAGAAGCTTAGACCTCAATGAACTTGTTCCTTACATTGCCACCTCTCCTTTTTTTTTAATGAAGTAAGGTGTTGTATTGCTGGCATCAGGAAGATGCAATAAGTACAAAAGAAGGGATGTTAGCTCTAGTACATCATGTGCTATTCTAGTCATAGGGAGCTAACCACGAAAAAAGGGGCCATCAGGCTAGGCTCATTGAGCGAATAAAGTCTAAAAAGGGAATAACATTATTTACGAGGGAGGTATTACTCCAACTAAAAAGATACACTAAACATCTAGCTTTCAAAAGGTGAATAGGAGTTAAAATGTCATCAAAACATCTTCGATTCCTTTCTGTCCAAAGACACCAAAATATGCAACCAGGGACCATTTTCCAGATACTTTTGATGGCCTTGCTGACTTTCCAAAAGCTCCAGCTTTCAACTGCTTCCTTAATGTTCTGAGGTATTGTCCAGCTGATACCAAAAATTGAGAAGAACATGTGCCAAAGATCAGTAGCCACTGTGCAATGCAAAAATAGGTGATTGATTGATTCTGAGTTTAGCTTACACATGTGGCATCTATTCACAATCTGGAAGCTCCTCCTACAGAGATTGTCTTGTGTCAAAATAGCACCTTTAAGAGTTGTCCATGCAAAACAGCTGACCTTTGTAGGCAGTTTGGTTTTCCAGATTAGCTTCCAAGGCCACATGTCAATAACTTCATTCAAAGCACAAAGTTTATTGTAACCTGCCTTCACTGTATATGCCCCTTCCTTAGAAGTGCCCCATCTTAGCTTGTGTGCTGGATACTTGTTGTACAATTTGCTAACCTTCCAAGTAGATCAAGCACTTCTTCTATCTCCCAGTCTTGGATGTTTCTCCTGAAAAGGACCTCCCAAGTGTTGTTGGATCTATTCTGTGCAACTGCTGAGTTAGGATCAGTAGCTAGGTGGAAAAGAGTGGGGAAGGTTTCTTGAAGTGTGAAGTTCCCTAGCCACTTACCCTTCCAAAATTTCACATGTGCTCCATTACCAACTTTGAAGGATACTTCTTGTTGGAAGACTTCCTTTAGGCTGTTAATGTGCTTCCAGGGCCCAACCCTATAAGGAGCTCTTGTGTCTGGTACTCCAATTATTCAGGTGACCATATTTGGCTTTCACTGTTTCCTTCCATAAGCTTGTGCCTTCTTGCCCATATCTCCAATGCCACTTCATTAGCAAACTCTTGTTGTGTTTTGAAAGATCTCTAATGCCCAGACCACCTAGTGACTTTGGTTGAGTTACAGTTGCCCACTTCACCAAATGGAATTTGTGACCTTCACTGTTACCTTCCCATAAAAAGGATCTTCTCAATTTGTCCAGCTGCTTTTGGACTTTACTTGGCATAGGGAAGAGGGACATGATGTAGGTTGGTATGCTGTCCAAGACACTGTTGATCAGAGTCACCCTTCCACCCATTGAGAGATATTGCATCTGCCAAGTTGCTAACCTTTTCTCCACTTTCTCAATCACACCATTCCACACCTTCACTGACTTATGTTTTGCTCCCAAAGGTAGTCCAAGGTAGGTAGTAGGAAATGAGCCAATGCCACAACTCATTATACCTGCCAGCTCATCTAAGTCAGGTACCACATTGACAGGATATATTATGTTTTTCAGCATGTTTATGTGTAGACCTGAAATAGATTCAAAAATAAGAAGGGTTAGATTAAGGTACTGCAGCTGCAGTCTTTCAGCCCCACAGAAGATTAGTGTGTCATCTACGTATAGCAGATGGGAGATTGAGATTAAAATCCCTGAGTTGTTGCTTATCTTGAACCCTTCAATCCATTCCAATTGCCTTGCTTTATCAAGTATTTTGCTCAAACCTTCCATTGCTATGATGAATAGAAAAGGTGAGAGAGGGTCTCCCTGCCTAATCCCTTTCTGAGGGGAGAAAAAGCAAACTGGAGATCTGTTGATGAGGACTGAGTATTTGACAGTGGTTAGACCGAACTTGATCCACCTTATCCATCTTTCACCAAATCCCATTCCCCTTAGAGTAGACAGAAGATAGGACCAGTTGACTTGATCAAATGCCTTCTCTATGTCTAGTTTACATAAAATTCCAGGGACTCCACTTTTAAGTCTCTCATCTAGCAGTTCATTTGCAATAAGTGTTGCATCAGTTATCTGCCTATCTTTTAGGAATGCATTCTGTTCCCCTGAGATTAGCTTCCCCATCACTGTCTTCATTCTTTCTGCCAGAAGTTTAGCCACTATCTTATACACACTTCCAATAAGGCTTATTGGTCTAAAATCCTTGAGCTCTACTGCACTTTTTTTCTTGGGGACCAGTGCAATGAAGGAGGCATTGCTGGACTTTACCATATGACAGTTATGGTGGAAATGGTTGATTGCTGCCATGATGTCCGGCTTAATAAATTCCCAAGTTTTTTGGTAAAAAGCCATTGTGTAGCCATCGGGCCCTGGGGCTTTATCTGGTGCACAAGAATTGATGGCTGCCATCACTTCTTCTTCAAAAGCTCTTTCCAACCATACTTCTTCCTCCATCGAGATCCTGGCTAAGTTTTCAAAGTTGACACTAGGCCTCCATTGCTCACTCTCTGAATATAACCCCTGATAAAAGCTTAGGATTTCAGTTTTGATGACTTCTTGGTCCTCAGTAATTTCCTCCCCTATCTTCAATCTATTAATGTAATTGTTCCTTCTGTGGGAGTTAGCCATTTTCTGAAAGAACTTAGTGTTTCTATCACCTGCTTTAAGCCATAGACATCTTGATTTTTGTCTCCATGAGACCTCCTCAACCTTTGCTATTTTCTGTAACTCCACTCTTATCTGCATTAGTTTCTCCTTTTCAACCTGTGTTTGGGCCCTGTTCTCTGTTGTTTGCTCCAATATTGCTAGCTCCTCCAGTAGTTTAGTCTTTTGTGTTTCAAGTCTGCCAAACTCCTCTCTGTTCCAATTAGTTATGTCTGCCTTGAGCCTTCTCAGTTTCTGCACAAGTATAAAATCTGGGCTACCTCTTATCACATAGCTCTACCACCAGCTTTTAACCTTATCAATGAAGCCCTCCGCCTGTAGCCACATATTTTCGAACTTGAAATAAGAGGGGGTGGCTTCCCAGTCACCATACTCAAGGAGTAGGGGCATGTGATCAGAGATCACTCTTGGGAGGGCTAGCTGCTTGATAGCTTTGAAACTGTCGCACCATTCAGGGGAAATTAAGAACCTGTCTATTCTCGAAGCTTGCAATGAGTCTTCACCTCTGAACCGGGTATAATAAGCTCCTTGTAGAGGCAAGTCTATAATTCCCAGGTCTTGGATGATGTCTGAGAACACCATGGCCCTGGACCTTCTAACACAATTGTATCTTTCATTTTCATACCTACAAACATTGAAATCACCCCCTATAACCCATTGCTCATTCCAGATAGATCTGATTGCTGCAAGTTCTAACCATAGTTCCTCTCTTTCAGGATTTGTGTGTGGCCCGTACACTCCTGTAAAACACCATCTGAACTGTTCATGCAAGCTTTCTAACATGCATGAAAAAGTGTAGCAACCTTGATGAGTATCCCTGTTTGCCCATTGCCTTTTGTCCCATAAGATGATAATACCTCCACTGTTCCCTACAAATTTCAACTCTGCCCACCCTACCCAACGATCGCCCCATATTTGTCTGATCCATGATACTGGGAATTCTTCTATTTTTGTTTCTCGTAAACAAACAATATCTGGCTTCCACTTCTTAATCAGTGATGAAGTTGTAGTCCTTTTATCTGCTTCATTCAATCCCCACACATTCCAGCTTAATATTTTAACTTTCATCCAGAAAAAGCTTTGTAAAACCTGTCCCTATCCCCTTTCCTTTTACCCTCGTAATTTAGGCCCCATTTTAGACTTTCTAATTTTTGTTTTCCTTCTTACCCCTTTTTTTTCTCTGGAAGGTGACTTTTGTTTCTGCAGTTGCATTTGCCTCTTTTGATCCATCCGGAGGATGATGCCCATAATCTCATGCTCAAACCCTTCTACGTTAACTCCAAAAGCCTTGCATGCCTTTAACATCACAACCTTTGTCCATCTTGTATGCTCGTAGATATTTGGGGTATCGATTACTTACATGTTTGAAGAGCCATGTTCATACTATGGGAGAGTAAGTGTGTCGCAAGAAGAGAGCTCGACATCTGAACTGTCTACAACTTCAGTTGGTTGTGGCATTTTCCTGCAAATTTTTTGCAGAACCTTTTCTCCTTCATCGTCTGCCTCTGAGTCGCAGTGGGTCATTGAAGAAGGTTTAACACTGGGCCCTTCTGAAAAGGAGGCTTCTAGTTCTATCATTAGTGGGTCAAAATAATTTACAGAGATGTAGGGGTTGGGCTTCAAAACACATGGGTCAATTTTAGGCCCAGTTGCTCTCCAGATTTGCTTTGTTAATTTTCCCCTCTGTGCATGCTTGCCTTTTGGGCCCTTTTTCACGGTCCACTAAGAGGCCCAAATTTTGAGTCCTCTCTTTGACCCCACCATTTGATTTAAGGTGCCTCCCAGCTGGCATCCTGTACGTATGCCCTGAGTTTGAGGCAGCCACGTCAGCCTCTTTTGAATTAAAGATGATGGGTCTATTTTGGTTAAAGACCACTGGGTTGTTCGTTGGTTCCTTCGCTTGACTCGAGGAGGGCTTATCAGAGACTGCCGCCTTCTCTACTCCGACGGCGACTGAAACCTCGCCAGAAATTGCAGGTTTTGTGAGTACGTCCTCCAAAACTAAAATCTTGTAGCTCATGTTGCTTATTTTTAACTCGACGACCCCTGGGTAACTCATCTCTTTTTCTTTTACACAGATTCTGGCCCAGAACATATGTGCCCTGTTTTTCGTGTCCTCATCGGTGCCTATGAATCCTCCGAACTTATCTCCTATGAAACTGAAAGTTTTTGATGTCCAGCCATGCAGAGGGATTCCAAAGGCTTTGATCCACTTCTGTCCCATTACACCTTTGGTTGAAGATGACCCAGATTCCGGCGACCACCACTCAAGAGTCAAGTGTCTCCCATTCCAGAACCAATATCCTGCTTTTACCCTAGCTGCTTCCTGTCTCAATGGTAGTTTGAAGAGGAACAAATTATGGGCCATCGGAGTGACCATGAGACCTGCTGTTACTTTCCACCTTGTGATAAACCATTTTTGGATGACTTCAGCTTTGTGGCTTTGATTGAAAGGGTCGTCGAAGCAACCAATCAGCCACTTGGATAGAAACTGGGAGCTTTCATCGGCAGCAACAACATCTTCAGTAGCAGCCACTACATCTTCTTGCTCGTTGACTTGTGTAGGCCATTGTGGAATCTTTGCAGCCACTAGAAAGGATCTCTTTTGCACATCTGCAAACGTTTTGAACTTGTAGTTGGCAGCCTTCCCCAAAAATTGTAATATTCTTCCTGCTATATCTCCCCACCCCCTGTTGTAGTCGTTTTCTGGTATTATTATTGCAGATTTTCTGTCTCCAACCCAAGTTTCAATTCTGATGAATCTGCCATAAACATTGTAATTTTGATACACCCTGTATAAATAGGCTTGTATCTTTCTCCCCCACCTTCTGTAAAGACTCCCGGCGCCCCGTGAAGCTTGGTACATTTGCTCACATACCCATCTGATGTTGTCCTCATCAATCTTAATTTTACTTGTAAATCTACTGCCCCTTTCGATCCATAAGAACCACCTTTCATTGTCTTCACCGATGTCGATAAGCTCATAGGACTTGTCACCTGAAATAAAGAAGAGTCTTTCCCCCATGTTATGCGAAGGAGGAAATTCACCGGAAAAGGAGTGAAATTCCATCGGAAAGGGTGCCGGAAGGTGAATGAAAAAGTAGGCACATTTCCCAAGTCAGAGAAACTTATCTTTACAATCTGCTCTTACAAAACCCTTGCCACCTCTCCTGCAACACTCAGGGTACAAATACAGTTGATTTGAACTAACCCAGCATTCTTTCATAGGATAAAAGGAAATTTAGCACAATAATGTCAAGAATATGAGATTTCAGATATAGTTTCCTCCATTTGCAAGACCAACATTGCATGAAAAGACTGCAAAAGCATCAGAACAGACCAATATTATCTGTGTCCTAAGTCACTTCTAAAATGGTTGGCATGCAAGAAAATGAGAAGTGAACGCCAAACTGAAGAAAAAAAAACAGTTGTTACCATAACATCTGACGACAGTTTCATCACATCTCTTGAAAAACTGTCACTTTTAGCCCATACAAGGCAATTCTTACAGCCTGTATTGTTGACCTGTAAAAATTTAAAAAGAGAGAGAGAGCACAGCACAAACCTCAGTCACGTGGGAAAACATACATTTAAGCTGCAATAGACAACAAGGTTAGTGACATACACCATCCATTATCAATAATAACACTTAAGCACCCAGTTAGCTATCTTTTTATAGCCACGTGTAATTAATTAGCTGTCTTCAAAAGCCAGAATGATAATTAACTCGGCAAAATACATAAGTAACCACCTGAACTATACACCAAATCCCTGTTATACACTTTCTAAGGATGGATAACATATTTATTATATACACACCATTTTTGACAGATGGCATGCACGCGTGTGTTTAACAAAAAAAATGAGCGCGTCAAACCTATGCATTATTTGTCCAAATCCTTATATAAGCACACGAGCCTAAATCTTATTTTTCCCCCTTATTTTCTTAATTTAATAGTTAAAGTAAAAGAAAAAGATGTCCAGGCCCTTCTTCCCCATTTGGAGCCCTTGACGTCCCCAGAATCCGGCGAAAACCGCAGCTCCCTTTTCTTTCACACGCCTCCCCATCTCCTCCCCCTTTCATCTCCTTTAAGTAGATTTCGGCCATAACTTGTAACGCCGGTGACGATCTCCATTGCCAGGTCATTACTTCCACTATCAGTTCATGGCCGACGAGCTCAAATGTTCTCCGGATGGGTGGAGCTCTCAGATCTTTCCGACAAGTTGGTGGTTCTTCATTCAAATCTGGTCTCATTTGGTTAATAAAGGCAAATGACGACGACCTCCATTTTCCGGCCACTGTTATAGTGGCAACACTCATTGATTAAAATGGTGTTTCCATAGCAAACAAAACAAACAAAACCCAGAAACCAAAAAATGGTGAAAAAGTTTTAGAGAAACGAAAATACTGGTAAAGAAGAATAAAGATGATGAAGAAAGTGAGTCTTCAAAGAAAGAGAAGAATTTAATTATGGTGGTGCTTCTGTTTTTCTTCTGAAAGAGAAAGAGACGAGGAAAGAGAAACTGGTCAAGAAAAATTTAAGTGTTTTATTTTTATAAAAAAATTATTAACAAGTGCCACGATGTTATTGGTGCGTGACATTACATATAATCTGAAAAATTGGTCAAGAAAAAAATGGTGTGTACTAGACACAATTTTGAGCGGTTGCGTGTGTAATATGATATTTGTTCTCAAAAAGTGAGTAACAAGGATTTGGTGCATAGTTCAGGTTGCTACTTATGTATTTTGCCTAATTAACTCCAGATAAAGGAAAAGCTGATCATGGATAGTCACTACCAAAAGTTGTAACTTTCTATCGGGATGAAATCCATAAGAAAGCATGAAACAATTTCTCCTACTCCCACGTAAAAGCTAAGAAAGACCACACAATATGCCTCAATCAGCTGCTCCTACAGAAGAAGTAGATATGAACTTCTTCTTCTTCCACAAATCAAAAGAAAGGAGGGCAAAAACAGAAGAAGAAAGAAGTGTAGAAATAAACTTCTTGGAGTTAACTGTTGGGTTGCAAGTGCAAGTATTGTAAAGAACTCACCAACTAGGTTAATATTTTCACCATAAGAGAAACCATATGATACATGTTCAAGTAAATGTTATGGCTAGTAAGGTAACTATTTGGAAGAATGGGAACAGCAGACTTACAATAGAAAGAAGATCCTTTGCAAACTCTTTTTCATACAGCGGGGGACCAACTTTTGCATCAAGAATTACTCGGCGGACAGAACCTGATATCAACTGAAGGAAATGAAATGCCAAGTTATTAAACAAACAGCGAAAAATCCTATTTCCGGAAACAACATAAGGAACATCATGCAGGTATTGTATATGACAATGAATTCTATGGACAACATCAGTATCGCCAATAGCTGGCAGAAATATTACACTAGTGGGAGATAAAACTGTGGCTTTTATTTCTTGAAAGAGATATAGAAAGAGGAGAATGAAAGAGGCATGGAGTGAGAGAACAGTACAAGCTTGGATTTTCCGAGTACCTTTAATGCATCTTCAACTGTTGGAACAGTTAGATCATGATGCTCCAACTTAAGCTGATGAACTGCATCGAGCTCTTTAATCTACAAATACAAAGTAAAGAAATCATATTCAACATTCTACTCTAATATGTTCTTGTTGGACAGAGGCAAAATCAAAATACATTGGAGCTATTAAAATACAAGGTGTTAGTAAATAATTTATTTTAGATGCATGACAAAATAGGATCCAATATTTGTTTCAGTCAATCAACATTTAAAACCTAACGGTCCCCACCTCCTTTGAGCTTAAGTGTGAAACTTTAGAATTGTTGTTCCCAGTTATCCGTTGCAAATCCCTGCCTGCGACATGTGAAAATCAATGCTCCAGACTACTAAAACAGTGAGAGACAATTGTTATCATAAAATTCCAAATGAATGTCGTAATATATGTCCCCTCTTATCTTCTTGCAGGAAATAGCTCTAAACTACGAAGTGTGGAACCAAATCTTAGGCTGTATTCCCAGTATGGAATAAAATTTACATGCCTACCTGGTCAAATTCAGCTTTGACCCAAAATATGTAAGGAAAATCCAGAGAAAACAAGTATTTCGAGTAGAGAACAATTATCATTGAAGTTGAACTTTAATATCTTGTAGAAAATATCAACTTAATGGGCCTCCAAACATGCAAGGTTCCTACTATTGCTTTGTCCTGCTCTACTTCATATTCACAAACATTCTTTTACCACTTCAAACTTTGTTTCTCATGCGAATTCTTGGAAACTGAATAAGGTAGATCTTTTGTCCTTGAAATCTTTTGTTCTCATCCATGTGAACTGTCTCCCAGCATAAAGTAAATATTTATAGTAGCAATGCTTATTTTGGAAAACATTTGATTGGTCAAACTTAAAAAAGCTTTTGGGCACCACCTTTTCCGTCATAGCACAATGCATATATGAACTAAGTTTTTGTCACAAATTCTAAAGCTTTAGTTGGAGACGTGTCGCTAACTGGTTTCCCTGAGTTTTAAGCCCACATACCGGTCATGGAGGGCAAACAACACACCATCTGAAGAACGAGAAACATCAATCTCAATGCAGTCAGCTTGAGAATTAAGAGCAGTTCGGTATGCAGCCATCTACATGAATGATAAGATTATCAGAATTCCAAATAATGAAGTTGGGGATCATTTTGCGACAAATTAAATTTGCCAAATAAAGATGTTTCCAAGAATGACTCAACCAAAAGAACAGAAAATTCCTACAGTGTTGGGAAAGGCCTTCGACGAATCACCACCATGAGCACAGACCAGAGGAAGACTGTGCAGCCAACTACATTTCTGTGATTGCATCTGCATAATTATGTTTACATTATTCCTCTGTATGTTTAAGGAACAAGCGATCCTACCAAATGCAGGAATTCAAATACTTCACTCATGCTGTAAGAAATACAAACAGCTGTTAGAACCAGAAACCTGTACCCAATATGCTGTATGAACAATTTAGTGGGTCATACCAATCTCCCCGAAAAATTAAACTAAGATATGTAGGTCTCAACACTGATTCATTATCAGAAGGAAAATATATTAAAATAATTATCTAGGATTTCAAGACTCTGTTAGAGCAGAGGTAGTACCAAATATCTGTAGGCAAGTGATACGAGCACGGAGGGCACTAACCAAAGGACTTCAAAGGATTTACTCACTCATTTACCAAATTAAATACCAAAACTCCAATCTGGAGGAAAAAACAATAAGGCAAACAACTAATTGATTGCCTGCAAAGTCCATCACAACGTGTTTCCCTTCATTTGTGATAATATGCACCTTTCTTCGCAACGCTATCATGTTTGTCTAACAGATGCAAGATTATTTCAGTTATTGGCACCAAACAATGGAGAAAAAAATTCATCAAACCAAAATTTCCACATTCCATAAGAATTGTGAAACATTATGCACCAATACCATAAGCTTTGTTTTCGTTTTGCACTTTCCCTTTTTCTCTCTTTTGGTGATAGAAATGATAAAGCATTTATCAACTCGGATAAAGTGAACGTAACATAGTTAGCACCTGTGCTTTCAATATGAACACCTAAAAGTTATATGAGAAGGAAGGAGAATATAACCTGATGGAATCGACGGAGACGAAAATGGAAGTAAATAGGGGGGATAATGGCGATGAGGGCAAGGCCAATGAGCAGAGATCTAAACACCTTTCTGGAAGTGAAAACTCTGAGCTTTGGCTTAAGCTTTCGGGACAAGAGGCCATGCCTCTCCAACCGGAGTCGACGCTGTTGCCTGTCCATCTCCACAATGGCACCCACCGATTTGTCCAATTCAACGGATTCCCATTGTTATTTCTTGTTGGTTGATGCAGAAAAATGCTGTAGTCAATCGAGTGTTTGATCGTCTTCTCTTCTTCTTCTTCTCTCTTTCTTCCTTTTAAAGTTTTGGAAACTTCAAAACAGCCCTCGTATTTTCAAGAGTCACTATCTTCGTCAATGCATCCAAAGGAAATTCAAATGGGTCCCAATAGTTAGGCAATAACGTCAGTTATTTTCAAACCTCGTAACATTCTCTTCTATGTGGATTGGGTTGCACACCTCAACAAGCCTCATGGCTATATGTGGATCGGGCTGCACGTCCAAACAAGTCTTATGGCTATATGTGGATCGGGTTGCGTGTCACAACAGGCTTTATGGATATATGTGGATCGGGTTGCACGTCGCAGCAGGCACCGTATAGTGATAAGTGACTGAGTTTGGCGAGTGAGAATTGAGATAGTGCGATTGAGTGCTCTGAGAGTGTAAGTACGTGAGTTTTCATTGTGTTGCATCACATACGGTATTCTTATTGGCATATAGATATAGAGACATCATATTCCTCATATCAGTCACACTTGGCATATCTTATCTATGTTGAACTTAACTGTTAAACTTGGAAGCATGTCTACATTTTCTGTACGGTTAAACTCTGTATTTGTACTATATTGGTTGAGCTAGTCACTGCTTTCATCCCAAAGGTTAAACTTGTTACTTATTGAGTTGGTTTTACTCATGCTACACCCTGCACTTTATGTGCAGATCCAGGTGTTTTCGAGCACGGTAGTTGCTGACCTTGGAGTTTTTGCTCGTTTAGAGATCATCGAGGTAGCTGCTTTGGCGTCCACATACCTTGACTTTCCTCCTATATCTCTTAGTTTTACTTATGATGTTCTACCTTTCTAGATGTTGTTTCAGACTATGTTATTGTATATATGCTCATGTACTCAGTGACACCCGGATTTTGGAAAAATTATATTCGAGTCGCAGTTGTTTATATCGACTATTTATGAGAGTTATTACTGTTAAACTTGATTCATCTTATTTTTAATAAAAAATGCCTAATTTTATTGTGAATGTCGAGTTGCCTAGTTCTGTGATAGGCGCTATCACGACATGTCGAGTTTTGGGTCATGACTATATATCAATATCAACTTGCTGCCTGTGGTTTTGGCAACATTCCGGGGCAACCTCCAAGCTACTTTGGTACCTATGGTGTTAGTAGAAATTCTTAGAGCACTGTTAGCATGTTATTGGGGGTACGATTTCTTCAAGGGCTGCAACATATTGCTTCAAATATGGGCCACAGAGCACTTCTTAGCGAGAGGCCACAATTGACTACTTTGGGGGCGTTAGCAACATGATTCAGATTCACAGTGAGAGAATGAGACATTGTGTCTCCTCTCATGGACAGGAAGAATGGAGAGAGACGCTGACCAACTTAAGCAAAGAATGGATCAACTAGAAGCAGTCATGGCTGAGTGGTAGGGAAATCCTAAGGACCCCCCATAAGTATTTCATCGAGCTGATAGGACTTGTAGGCATCCAGCCATACTCGCCCCTACGAGTTCTCAGTCAGTTTGGGTTTATTTGGGATGTACCTCTCTGGACGAGGATGACACTGTATGAAGATATGTAATAACCCGACCGGTCGTTTTGAGAGTAATAACCCCGATCCCCTATTAACTGCTTCCCCCATATCATTTTCTGCTTATGCGACTTGCCGGGAGGTTTTGTTTTTGGTTTCGAAGTGTTTTGGGATACTTAGTCCCTAAACGGAAGCTTAAGCCTTAGGATTTTGACCGTAGTCAGAACTATGTGAAGACGACTCCGGAATAGAGTTCCGTTAGCTCCGTTGGGTGATTTTGGACTTAGGGGCATGTACGGATTATGTTTTGGGGGTCTGTAGCTGATTTAGGCTTGAAATGGCGAAAGTCGAATTTTTGGAGATTTTGACCGGAAGTGGACTTTTTGATATCGGGGTCGAATTCCGATTCCGGAAGTTGGAGTAGGTCCGTAATATTGAATATGACTTGTGTGCAAAATTTGAGGTCAATCGGACGTGGTTTGATAGATTTCAGCATCGGTTGTAGAAATTTAAAGTTTTAAGTTCATTAAGTTTGAATTGGAGGGTGATTCGTATTTTTAGCATTGTTTGATGTGATTTGAGGGCTCGAATAAGTTTGTAAGGTGTTTTAGGACTAGTTGGTATGTTTGGTTGAGGTCCCGGGGGCCTCGGGTGAGTTTCAGATGCTTAACGGATCATTTTGGACTTGTGAAAGATAGCAGATTTTTCTGGTTTTCTAGTTGCTGGTTTCCTTCTTCGCGTTCGCAAGGGAAGATCCGCGTTCGCGAAGAGGAACTGGAGGTAGGTGGGATTTGTGCTTCACGTTCGTGATGAAGGTCCCGCGTTCTCGAAGATTTGAGATAATTGGTCTACGTGTTCGCGATATGGTATCGCATTCGCGTTGAGGAAGTTGGTCGACTGAGCCTCCAGGCCATTTTGCCTACGCGTTCGCGATGCTGGTTCCGCATTTGTGTAGGGTCGAGCTGAGTAACATTCGCATTTGTAAATAGACCATCGCGTTCGCGATGAAGGATTTTGGACTGAAGCAATTTTGTGCTTCGTGAACGACAGGGTGTGGCCGCGTTCGCAAAGAAGGGATGCCTGGGCAGTATTAAAGTTTCCAAAAATGAGGGTTAGCCATTTTTATGAAAACTTGGGATAAAGAGCTCGGATTTGGACGAGATTTTGAGGGATTTTCAGAGACATCGATTGGGTAATGATTCTTCCCTTGTTTTTTGGTTATATCCCACTAATCTATTACTAATTTCATCTTTTAATTTCGGATTTGGGTGGAAAATTTGGGAAACATGGGAAGAAGTTCTTCAACTAAGAGTTTGCGATTTGATTGAGATTTTGTTATCGAATTTGGATAATTTTGGTACGAGTGAACTCGTGAGTGAATGGGTGTTCATATTTTGTGACATTTACCCAATTCCGAGACGTGGGCCCGGGGAGGCTTTTAGGGCGATTTTCGAGATTCTTGTTAAAGTCTTGATTTCATTAATTAAATTAGTTTATTATAGTTGTATTTATGGTATGAAATTTTTTTTGGCTAGAGTTGGGCCATTCGGAGTCGGATAATCGAGGAAAGGGCATTCTTACTGATTGAATGAGCTTGGTTCGAGGTAAGTGGCTTGTCTAACCTTGTGTGGAGGAAATCCCCTTAGGATTTGGTACTGTGGTGATATGTGAGCGCTGTGTACGTGAGGTGACGAGTACATACACGGGCTATTTATTGTAAAACCTAATTTATTTTACTAAGTAGTAACTTGTTTTTCCTTTAATTTGAGTTATACCGTTTAAATGAGTATTAGTCTGTTTTCATTCTTAATTGAGCTATTCCAATATGAGTAGTTATTCTATTTAGTATAATATTGTATGTCTACGTGCTTTAACTGCTTATTTGAACTTTGTGAAGCATGCTAGTTGATTTCCGTCTTTTTCTTATTCTTTATCAGTATAACTGTAGAAATCTTGCTATTAACTGTCGTATTTATCGGTTGAGCTGCGTGTTTACTTTTGAGACTACGATGCGCTTCCTCGGGAGTTCTCCTTGCACATTTACTTTTGAGACTACGAGGCGGTACCTCGGGAGTTCTCCCTGTATATTTACTTTTGAGACTACGAGGCAGTACCTCGGAAGTTCTCCCTGCACATTTACTTTTGAGACTACGAGGCGGTACCTCGGGAGTTCTCCCTGTATATTTACTTTTGAGACTACGAGGCAGTACCTCGGAAGTTCTCCCTGCACATTTACTTTTGAGACTACGAGGCGGTACCTCGGGAGTTCTCCCTGTATATTTACTTTTGAGACTACGAGGCAGTACCTCGGAAGTTCTCCCTGCACATTTACTTTTGAGACTACGAGGCGGTACCTCGGGAGTTCTCCCTGTATATTTACTTTTGAGACTACGAGGCAGTACCTCGGAAGTTCTCCCTGCACATTTACTTTTGAGACTACGAGGCGGTACCTCGGGAGTTCTCCCTGTATATTTACTTTTGAGACTACGAGGCAGTACCTCGGAAGTTCTCCCTGCACATTTACTTTTGAGACTACGAGGCGGTACCTCGGGAGATCTCTTTGCTTGTTTACTTCGGGACTACGAGATGGTATCTCGGGAGATCTCTTTGCTTATTTGCCCCTATGTTGTACTGCTAATTTTGCTGTGTTTTCCTTTTGTTAAATTCTAGTCTCTTAATATTCTGTTATATTCCCCTGCTTTATTTATTATATACCAGTGGGCCTGACCTGATCTCGTCACTACTCGATCGAGGTTAGGCTTGGCACTTACTGGGTATCGTTGTGGTGTTCTCATGCTACTCTTTTGCACATGTTTTTGTGTGCACATCCAGGCACTTCTTATCAACCTCGCTATTAGCTGAGAGTGCTTGCTGCTGTACGGAGACTTCAAGGTACACCTTCCGCATCCGCAGACCTAGGAGTCCCCCTCTATTCTCCCCTATGTCAAACACTTCCTGTATTCCTTTTATTAGACTCTGGTATATAGAGATGCAATTTTCCTTCTGTAGCTTGTGTCGATGTTCCGGGTTTTGGGAAGACTATGATGTAAGCTCAGAAATGAGGCCATCTTTGAAAGTACATAAAGTAAATTAATCAAGTTACCGTAAAGGTTACAAATATTTAAGATCATGGATAACAAGTACCAAGAGGGATGGAAGGCTTAGAAGCTAAACAAATTGAAGAAAATAAGTTTTGTCAAAAGTCGACAAATTGGGAATGTTATAACATGTACTTTTGGGGTGAGACTAGGGTGATTAACATGATAAGGAGGTTATGATATGAGTTATTTTAGTCGTATCATATTTGTGTTTTATGTCTTGAAGGCAAGCGAGTTGTGGAACAAAAAATTGAAAAGGTCATCACAAGTTACATTCATAAATGTGCTAAAGATTAGGCCAAATGTAGCTGATATCTTCTCCCAATGTACTTAGAATTAAGCAATGATCCACCTATAAAATTGAAGATCTACGAGTCTAGTTTCTAACACATTAAACCGTTCGTCGATACGACGTTAGAGTAGAACGATATTCACGTTTTTGCGAGACTGCGCAGGCAGCCCCTATGGGACCTACTTGGTCGGTGGCCGACCTTCACCTATTTTATCTCGTTTTTGGGATGAGATTTGATAATATTTATACCTTCTTCATCCTCACACTCTCCAAGTACAAAAGGTTATGAATAGTCCATATATCAGATAGAGGGCTGGAAGCGTCATGATTCCATATCAAGAAATGATAGTAGTGTCGTCAGTGGCATATCTTCCACCCTATGTTTTCCAGGCACCAAGAGGCCTAGTTAATAGAGTGAGGAAGATTTAGAGACAACATGATGTCTCGCTTGAGGTTACAGAATAATATAAGGAAATCTATGGTGCTAGAAAGTTAAAGGAAGGTTGCGAGTAGTATAAATAGATATGTGTAGGTCGTAAGCTAAAGTATGGTAGAGCAACAAGGTTTTAGGTAGACATGAGTAAGGATAAAAAAAGGCGAGTGAGAAGGTGACGATAATAGGTAAGGCCTCTGGATTAAGCCCATCAAAACAAGAGATCTAATAGTTTCCATAAGTTATAGAAATCTTTGTATAGCCTAAATGAACTCGAAGGAGTTAAAGACTAGGAGCATTTAGAAGAGATGAAATACTGCCATGGTAGTAGAATAAGGGTGTAATTGTGATAAATGATAAGAGGATGACATTTAGGTCTTCGATTAAGTATTGATTCAAAGAGAAGGGATTTCATGAACTGCATGGGGATTAGAATACCCCCATAAGATGAATCACGTTATGATGCTATGAAATATGATTATTGAAGTATAGTATCGCCCCCATAAGCCCTAGCGACAATGTTTTACATAAGAGGTTTTAAGTTATCAGTGTTAGATTATAGATCAACATTAAGGTGAATCAACAATAGATGGATAAAAGTTCCAAATCATGAGATGAGATTAGGACGTCATTCTTAAGATGAACAGTAATGAGGAAGAATTAAAGGACTTAGATTTATAAATACAGAATAACTAGTGAGACAATAACCTGGAGTTGGGTACCAGACCTCGGTAATAATAACCGGAGTAAGTGTTATGGTATAGTCTGACCTACCTAAATGTAGTAAATCCATAAGGATAGATAATTGAGGCTATGAAACAAGTTATAGCAATAGTCGTAAGTTCGACAAAGTACCAAGAAAAGGACTTCAGTACACCTATAGATGCCTAGAGGGATAGCTTGTCAAAGTTTTGTATATGTTCCCAAAGTGAGGCCTAGAGATTGGATAATAGTTGGAGGAAAAAGGAGAGAAGAGTCGCATGGGCGCACATACAGGGATAAAGTCGTACAGGCTACACGACAGAAGGTAGCAACAGTAACGAGATTAGAAGAATTCCGACCACAGGTCGTGGTATGAGAAAGAGGCCTATAGGGGGGAATGCCCCGACCTTTGGATTTATTCACAGAACAGTTTCCTGGTGGCAGGACAATATTAAAGTAATCGTAAGAGCTATAGGTTGTGAGATTGATAAGTGCATCAGCCAATATTCGAGGATGAATGTTCCAAAGGGGGGAATAATGTTACACCCCATGTCTTATTACGTGGGAGTACATCGTAAGTCAATTGATGTAAGCTCAGAAATGAGATCATCTTTGAAAGTATATAAAGTAAGTTAATCAAGTTACCGTGGAGGTTATAAATATTTAAGATCATGGATAACAAGTACCAAGAGGTTTGGAAGGCTTAGAAGCTAAATGAATTGAAGAAAATAAGTTTCGTCGAAAGTCGACAAGTTGGGAATGTTATAACATGTAATTTTGGGGTGAGACTAGGGTGATTAACATGATAAGGAGGTTATGATATGAGTTATTTTAGTCGTATCATAGTCGTGTTTTATGTTTTGAAGTCAAGCGAGTTGTGGAACAAAAGTTTGCAAAGGTCATCACAAGTTACATTCATAAATGTGCTGAAGATTATGTCAAATGTAGCTAACCTTTTCTCCTAATGTACTTGGAATTAAGCAATGATCCACCTATCAAATTGAATTTCTATGAGTCTAGTTTCTAACACATTAAATCGTTTGTCGATACAATATTGGAGTAGAGATATATTCGTATTTTCGTGAGACTACGTAGGCAGCACCTATGGGACCCACTTGGTCGGTGTCCGACCTTTACCTATTTTATCTCATTTTTGGGATGAGCTTTGCTAAGTTTTTGACCGACTTCCATCCTCACACTCTCCAAAGCCTCCGAAAGAGTTTACCCAGGGCTCCAAACAAATTCCAAAAAAATAAATACACCATAATCCAACATCAAAGTTAGCCAAAGGTGAAGAACAACCCCTCTGTGGTGTTGTGGATAAGGATGATGGTGAGCTAAGTTAAGCTTAGGGTTCGAATGTTATCTGCTGCCTAAGGTATGTTTAACTTCCTTTTGATGGTGTTTAATGTTAATTGCATTTTGGTTGTGGTGTTGGAGTGAAAGATTACAAGATATTACTTGAAAGGGGAAGAGATGTTATCTTTTGTTAGGTTGTTTTAAGGCTATATATATGTTGTTATGGCTGAATATTGGGGGATATAACTTTAGTATGGTATGGTTTATGTTTTTATGCATGTACATATGTTTATCAAGTGAAGTGATGAAAGAAATATATGAAACTTGAGATTGGAAGTGAACATTAACTTAAGTTGCTTCTATGGTGTGGTATTGCCACTGAGGGATGTTGTAAGCTTAATATAACTTGAATTTCGACTTTAATCTACTTTAGGAGGTAAGTATATTGTGTTCTTGCATTTTCTTAAGGTAATCTTGATGTTGATTATGTTAAATGGATGGACTAGACATGAACTAGTGAATAAAGATTCTAATTGAGGATACGTGGAGTTGTTGATTGTTTTCTTTGTTATGAATATGGTGTAAGGATGGAATAATTGATGAATGAATTCATTATCATATTAATGATACTGTTAAGTTAAAGTAAGAAGTCTATAAGGGGTGATATGGAGTATACGGGTTCCAATCGGAGCTTGCCGCTTGTCGTGAAATAGTTGTGACTTGTTGTTGTTATATGGTGTCTTGTTATTGATACTTATATGTTGATGGATTTCTATGGTTGTTGTTGTTATTATTGTTTTTGTTGTTATATAGTATTGGAGAAGGCCCTTGTTACAGGGGAGATTCTACCAAATTTACATAAATGATCTACTAGCTTAAGTTACAGACTTAGCTTTACTCAGCACTGATTTTGAATCTCCTTATGCTATGGTAGATTAAGTTAAGTTATTTGAAGAGTTGATTGGAAGGTATTAAGGACTCAACGGGATTAAGGTATGTTAAGTCTAAACATTTCCGTCATATATACATATACATATATATATATAT